>PVIC010056054.1:0-11046 GCA_004025085.1 Thryonomys swinderianus
AACTTTAGCTTTTAATGCTGTTTAGGAGTTTACCTTTTCTTATTCAATGTAGAAATCTTACATCATAAAATCTGGATACGGTCATCTGTGAGACACAATATCTTGCACAGTGAGAATCAGGATGTTTAGAGAAAGACAAGCTGCTTTGCTGGATACCTTGGGTCACTTAATCTCTGTATGTCCCGTTGCTGTCTTTAGAGAATCCTAACAGATGAAGAATGAGGAACTGGGCGATTTCCTACTCAGTGTGTGACATAATAAATATCCTAAATGGAATGAAGAGCTCCTTCCTCTACTTAGCAGGAATCTACTCTGGTTTTCACCTGACTACAGTCTTTGCAGTGTATCCTTTCCCCACGTGTTCTGTGGGTAGCAGATTCCTCTCCTCTGTGTTTTCGAGCTCTTATAATTTTTTTACAATCACAAACTACTCACAGCTTATTTTATAGTATGTGGCGTACTATTGTTTTCACACTATTCTTTCCACCAAATGTAAAGGATTTGACAATGAGGAGGAAGAGGCAGAGATGCTCAGTCAGCCAATGGGATTAGGTCCTGGGAAGCAGGTGTTAACTACAGTTGAACATTCTTAGTACAAAGTGAAGTCAGAAGGTGTCGATGTGTGTCTGCTTTGTGTTTTAAAAAAATCTCTATCTAGGGCGGGAGGGTTGGCTCAGTGGTTCCGGCGCCTGCCTCGCAAGCACAAGGTCCTGAGTTCAATCCCCGGTGACCACATACAATGCTGGGCATGGAGACTCACACCCACCGGCAATCAATACCGCATACCACAGTGCCAGGCGTGGTGGCTCACGCCTGTAATCCCAGCACTTGGGAGGCAGAGACAGGAGGATTGCTGAGTTCGAGGCTTGCCTGGGCTACATAGTGAGCTCAGGGCCAGCCTGAACTACAAAGTGAGACCCTGTCTCAAAAAAAAAAAAATCTCTATCTAGATGGTTGAACTTTTTGTTAACACTATTCCTTTTGGTAACAATTTCTTAAGAATGCCATACATAAATTTTCTGCCTACTATAACTTACTGATCTTTTCTTCTTAGCAATAAGGGGTCAGTTTTTATCAGTGTTGCATGGGATGAGAAATGGCACACATCTGTTATGAGCTAGGAAATGAATACACAATATGAGTCAGTGATGTCACCCTCCACTAATCGTACTTGCCACATCTTTCAGGATGTTGTTTATTTTTGGCCTGCTTGTGTTGAAATGTTGAGAGGTTCACCAAAATTTCTAGATATTACCTGGTTTCCACTGACCTATTTTGGGATTGTTCTTTTTCTGTATACCTTGCTAATGAGTGGCTTAAAATGTATCCTGGCCATCTGGTTTACTCAGCTCTATGCAGCCACAGAGGACACACTTAATATCAACAGCCTGCAGCCAGATCAGGATCTGCTTCCTCCTCTCGCACTTCTAGGTGGCCCAACTGTGGATAAGAGTCATTAAGCCTCTCTGTGTGCCATGGTCCCCAACAATGAAATGGATGCAATCATAATGACCATTTTGCAAAGTTTTGTGAAATCACAGAAGTTACTGCCTGTGAAACCCTTGGAACGAATCTACACAGAAAGTATTCAATAATAGGAGCTATTTTTAATAGACCCCCCTTGTATTTACTGGCAGCCCCTTTGGAACACTTCGACCTCCGCGACTACTGGGCACTGTCTTTGCCTGTGTTTTCTCAGCCTGCCTCTTTCCGTAGGATGTTCACTGTGAGCAGGGCCTTGGAAAAGGCCCTTCTTCAGCACTTCAGACTCCATAAGGTGGAGATCGCCTACGCCATCAACAAGCCATTTCCTTTCTTTGAATCTCTCCGAGACAAGTCCTTCATCTCAGAGGTGTTGTACAGGGTGAGTAACACTGGCCCTTCCTGGGCAGCTCAGCCTCAGATGGGACCTCAAGCTATCACCCACAGAGCTTCTGCAGGGTGCCAGGACCCGATGAGGCATGTCTGTTGATGTCACAGGACAGAAGGCAGCTGGGAGAGAGGGTGTCCCAGGCACCATGCTGGTTTTAGGATGTCTTGGGGGTGACCTTGGCAAGCGAGCACAAAGAGGTGGCTTAAAACAACAGCAATTTGTTGTCTCACGGGACTATAGAGTCCAGACCAAAACCAAGGTGTTGGCAGCATTGGTTCCTTAGAGCTCACAGGAGAATCAAGGTCCTACCTGTTTTTGCTTCTGGTGGCTGCTGGCACTGCTCAGTGGTCCTTGACTCAAACACACATCACTCCAGCCTGCATCCATCTCATGCCTCCCTCTGCTTTCATTTCTGTTTCCTGCCCACCCCAGCTCAGGGCCTTCTTATCACAAGATTGTTACCCTGATTACACTGGCAAAGACTGCTTTTCCAGACCATGCACATGCACAGTTCTGGACAGACACATAGATAAACCTCCTCTTGGGAGGAGGAGGTGTCCTTCAGCCACCAGGGCTGCTTCATAGTTTCTGAGAGCTTGTGGTCACAGTTCCTTCTCCTGTGAGGCAAGAAGACACCGGAAGATACAGCACAGCTATATGAACAAAAACAATACTGTGTTTATACAATTTTCAGAGGGTTTTTTTGTATTGTGATGCTTTGGTCGATTTTTTAAAGTTTTTTTTTTTTTTTTTTTTTTGCAGTACTGGGGATCAAACTCTGGCCCTTGTGTGTCCAAGGTTGGCGCGCTACCACTTGAGCTAAACCCCCAACTCCCTTTAAAAGTGTTTTTGAGCTCCAAGCCTAGGAAAATGGCAACAGTGTAGAACAGCCTCTCCCCACTCTTTACCTGATCCTTCAGATTACACTCCAGATGGTTCTCCTTAGAGGGGTCTCCTTGACCCACTCTTCCAATTAAGACCCCTTTTTGGGTCAGGGATTTAGCTCAGTGGTGCTGCACTACTTCAAAAGCACAAGGCCCTGAGTTCAACCCACCCCTGGTACCAGAAAAAAAAGGCCCCATTTTTACTCTCTCTTTCAGGCCCTCTGTGCTTTCTTTTCATGATATTACTCTCAGTTGTAACTGAGTATTTATTTCATTTATGTTTATTATACAGTGCCAATCATTTCCACCTGGCAGTGTCTCTTCCCAACATGGGCAGCCCCATACCCGTCACAGGTCCTGCCACTGGCCCAGTGACTAGCTCACTGGGCCCTGTAGGAGCTTGACGATCTTTTGTGATCATTTTTCTCCTGGCATGTTTCTCCTTTTGTCCTCTTCTGTGCAGGGAAATTTTCTGGGTGATCCCCCTTTGGTTCGAGGAGGGAGGAATCCAGAAATTAATAAGAAGTCCACAGAATTGCCTGTAACCATCTGTTAGGTCCACTGCTGAAACTTTCCCAGAACCTTAAAGAAGGACACAGCAGCATCTTCTGATTCTACTTTCATTCCTTAAAAATCTCTTGCAGTTGGGCCGGAGGGTTAGCTCAGTGGTTCTGGTGCCTGCCTTGCAAGCTCAAGGTCCTGAGTTCGATCCCCCGTAACCACATACAATGCTGGGCGTGGAGACTCACACCCACCAGCTATCAATACCACATATCACAATGTTGGGCGTGGTGGCTCACGCCTGTCATCCCAGCACTCAGGAGGCAGAGACAGAAGGATTGCTGAGTTCGAGGCTTGCCTGGACTACATAGTGAGCTCAGAGCCAGCCTGAACTACAAAGCGAGACCCTGTCTCAAAAAGAAAAAAAAGAAAAAAAAATCTCTCTCAGTAAAATTCACAAAACAGACTTATTTTCAAGAGGGCTAAGTGATTTATTCCCATGACTAAGCACCAAATATATGTGAAGTAAATATGTAGGACTGTGACCTCTCTACCCTGGAGAATTTGACTATGTTTTACATTACATTTCTCCTGAAAAGAGTTAACTAGCTTTCTTATGACTTATTGTGTCATAACTCTCCACCAGTTCTATTATCATTTGTACTAATCTTTTGCTTCTTCTTTAAAAGGAGTCTCTGGAAGCCTATAGAAATCTGGTCCCTGTGTCCAGAGTGGTGTACAACGTTCTCACCAAACTGGAGAAGGCTTTTAACCTGTCATTGCTGGTGACCCTGTTCAGCCAGATTAACCTGTGTGAATACCCCAATCTGAAGATGGTTCTGAGAAGCTTCATAGATGGTAATGCTGTTGCTCACATACCTTTGCATATGAGAAGTTGCTATGCTAAACATTTGGGTTTGTTTTCAGCATAGATTATGCTCCTCAGTCCCACTTTCCCTCTGAGAAGTTCCAGATTACACTAGCTCAGTGGCAAGGTTAGAGGGGCAGCTCTTGCTAACTCTGACTCCCAGAGTCTGAGATTAATTTCTAGAAGACAGGCAGTTTTGTTTTACCTGTTCTGCGAATTTGAGGGCAAGTGTAACATTTAATGTACTGGATTACAAAGACTAGGTCTGGCAGAAAGAGAAGGTAAATTGGAGTGGAAAAGAAAGAGACAGGACTAGAAAACAGTAGATATCTTTTTTTGGTTGTTAGTGCTTTATGCTACATACTTTGAATGATTATCTCATGTGATCTTAATGCTGTGAAGTCATTATTAGCTTTTTTTTTTTTTTTTTTTTTGAGACAGGGTCTCACTTTGTAGTTCAGGCTGGCCCTGAGCTCACTATGGTGCCCAGGCAAGCCTGGAACTCAGCAATCCTCCTGTTTCTGCCTCCTAAGTGTTGGGATTACAGGCGTGAGCCACCACACCTGGCACTATTATTAGCTATTTTTGGCAGACAAGGAAATCCAAATTTGCAGGCGATTTTCCTTAATTTATTTATCTATTTAGAGGCTGAACTTAACGTCCTATTTGGTTCCCATAATCCTTCGGTTTGAGATTGTAACCACCCTTCTAAACAAGCCAGCAAGAAGGCCAATTGTAAAGCAACAGGAAAGAAGAAAAGTAGTAAAAAGGAAAAAAAAGGATACTGGACATAGATATAGAAAGACAGGATTGGAGAAAAGATGGAGCAAGAAGTCCACTGGGACAGAAGACCTGGAATGCTGGTTTTGTGTCACTACAATGAAATGCTTGAGTTAAGACCATATAAAAAGAAAGGTTGTGTGGGCTCCTAGGTTTGGAGGGTTCAATCTACAAGTGGTTGGCTCTGGTGCACTAGGCACCTGGTAAAGCAGCACATCATAGAAGTCTGTGAGCAAAGCTCTCACTTTGTGACCAGAGTGAAAAGGGAGAGACCAGAGCTGTACCATTCCCTTCAAGGGCAAACCTCCAGTGACCTAAAGACCTCCCACTTGGTCCAATATCTTAAAAGTTTTCACTATCTTCCTTTCACCACCCTGGGACTATGGGCTTTGAGGAAACATTCAATAATCAAATTATAGCAACTGCATACATAAAGGAGCAGTGAGAGGTGGGAAGAAAGAGGTCAGAATAAGGTCAGGCAGTAAAATCATTTTAGGTTGGAGGACAAAGCACTTGGCCAAAGCGCATGACCAGGAAGAATGAATGACAAGGGAGGGGCCAGCAGATATGGCTGGGTTATGTCATTGTCATTGGTGGAGACATCATCACTGGTGGAGACGTCACCACTGATAATGCCACATCTGCCCCCTGGGACTTTCCCATCATGCAACTTCTCCCTAAAGGATGAAGTGGCTCTTTGAACTAATGAGGCACCAAAGGGGAAAGTTCACCTCCAGGCAGGAGCAGCTGTCTGAGGGCCCATTCTCCAGATAGCATCAGGATGGTACCAGGAGACATGCAGATTTCAAGGCTTTGCTAAGTTCATCTGGCAGTCAGATCGACTCATGTGTCCATGTGCCCCTGGCCTGGCTAGGCTCAAGCATCTCTGTGATGTGTAGCTCTGAAATTTTATTATGGATCCCTTTTCAAAATCCATTCCTATTTCCATTCACTGGTTTAGACAATTTCACTTCTGAAATAGCTAATGGAGCAGAATCCCAACAAAAACCCAGAATAAACTAATGGGAAACTGAGGGCCTGGGGTATTAGGGATGGGAGAGAAAATTGGACATTGTTGGATCATAAGGTTCCAAAAAAGGCATAGAACTAAAACCTGCAGAACTGAGCAGAAACCAGAATACAGATGTCCTAACCCACCCTGCTAAGGATTTTCTGTTTTATCTTCTTTGTTCAAGGGATATACAATATATTTAGTTATTAAAACAAAGACTTTGGGGGCCGGAGGGTTAGCTCAGTGGTTCTGGCACCTGCCTCACAAGCGCAAGGTCCTGAGTTCGATCCCCAGTAACCACATATAATGCTGGGTGTGGAGACACGCCCACCAACAATCAACGCTACATACCAAAATGCCGGGCGTGGTGGTTCACGCCTGTAATTCCAGCACTTAGGAGGCAGAGACAGGAGTATTGCTGAGTTCGCAGCGGCTTGCCTGGGCACCATAGTGAGCTCAGGGCCAGCCTGAACTACAAAACGAGACCCTGTCTCAAAAAGCAAAAAAAAGAACAAAAAAACCCAAAGACTTTGGGCCAGTGGTACAGCACCTTCCTGGCAATCATGAGGTCCTGATTTTGACCCTAGTACAAAAAAAAAAAAAAAAGACTCCTATTAAAGTTATAATATGTACAAAGTTGACTTGATTTTAAGAAACCCAAATAAGAAAATTGAGTCCCCAAGTACAAAGTCAAACTGTACTTCATGTGAGAAACCAGCCAGGTAACAGATTGGGGGTAGATGCAGTTATTATACCACTGAAAGTTCAAATCAAGCAAGTAAAGGAGGAAGGAGCCACGTGGATACTGATGATGACAAATGAGATGGGTTCTCTGGGGACAGCAAATAATTCCATGTCCCAGGCTGGTTGGAAGCCGAGTGTTAAGATGTCTCCAGGGCAGTCACTGGGAACTTAGCTCAGTGGTTTTGGTACCTGCCTCACAAGAATAAGGTTATGAGTTCCATCTCTGCTACAAAAACAAAGAAAGTAAGGAAAAAAGAAACCCCAGATCATTCAGTCTACAAGGTGCTGACACGTGCTCCCTTCCTCATCTAGTCGGCACCTCCTTTAGAGAGAGGAGCAGAACCGAATCAGCCTCACTCAGAGTTCCTGCTGACTCAGCAGAAGGAACTTCCTTCCAGACCCTGCTGGAGCCGCCTCCACCCCAGTCACCTCCACCAAGACATCTGTCCCATGTGGCCACAGTTGGTGAAGCTAGAGCATCCTTGCAGCAAATCGATGAGAGCCTGGACAAACCACCCAGCCCTTCTGGCCCTGCAGTGCCACTTCCTGGACTGATCCTGGGAGTCGGAACCACTCCAGGTGAAAAGGAGACCCTGTCTCTGGCAAGAGGTACCTACAATTCCTGTGTTACTGGCCCAGTCCTTTCCTCACACGGAGCTCCCCGTGCATAGCTCTTTCCAGGCAGGATCTTGAGCACCCACAGGAGCCCAGAACACTGACATCCCAACCTTCTGCCCTTGGGGCTCAGGGCTCCATCTACCCTAGGCATTTTGACCACTCACTCTCCTCCCTGAAATCCAGATCCTGTAACCTGTCATGATTTCTCTTCCTCCTTCAGTGGCCAGTGACGACTTAGCACCTAAAACAAAGGAAGAAGATCCACAAGAGCTGAGCAGCCTCTTCTCTGGCACCGTGCAAGGTAATATGATGGGGCTCACCTGGCTCGTCTCGAGGTGCTTATGAAGGGAGAATCTGCCCCTGCCATCAGAGAGGATGGGGTAACAACCTCTGGGCGAAGAACTGGGTATGACAAAGAAAGGAAAGGGAAAGGGCAGTTCATAGGGCACCACGCAGAGCAGCCAACCATCAAAACTCTCTTGTGAGGGCCGAGATTTAGCTCAGTGGTTCCAGTGCCTGCCTCGCATGCTCAAGGTCCTGAGTTTGATCCCCAGTAACCACATACAGAGCTGGGCATGGTGACTTGCGCCCACCAGCAATCAATACCACATACCACAGTGCCGGGTGTGGTGGCTCACGCCTGTGATCCCAGCACTCAGGAGGCAGAGACAGGAGGATTGCTGAGTTCGAGGCTTGCCTGGGCTCCATAGTGAGCTCAGGGCCAGCCTGAACTACAAAGTGAGACCCTGTCTCAAAAAAAAAAAAATTCTCTTATGAATTGACGAGTAACTTGTGCAGCTCCTGCCCTGATAGCCCTTGTGCCACTCCTCACCATGCCTGATTAGGGGCCTTTGGCTCCCAGCCTCACTCATCCTTATATGGATTAGATACTAAGATCTGTATTTTCAAAATTAAAAAGAGGGCCGGAGGATTAGCTCAGTGGTTCCGGTGCCTGCCTCGCAAGTGCAAGGTCCTGAATTTGATCCCTGGTAACCACATACAATGCTGGGCGTGGAGACTCACGCCCACCAGCAATCAGTACCACATATCACATACCTCAGTGACAGGCGTGATGGCTCACACCTGTAATCCCAGCACTCGGGAGGCAGAGACAGGAGGATTGCTGAGTTCGAGGCTTGCCTGGACTACATAGTGAGCTCAGAGCCAGCCTGAACTACAAAGCGAGACCCTGTCTCAAAAAAAAAAATTGAAAAGAAAAGATTATGAAATGTGTGATGGCCCATTGGCTTCTAAAACTCTGTGCTGTGTCCTCAAATCAATATTTTAAGGAAGTATGATTACATTAAATATAACAGGGGTAAGTGATCAGGCACTGCTGAAAATGGGATTAGGGATTCCAAGCTCTGCAGTACTGAGAGGAAGGACCCCACTTGATTTCAGTGTGTTTCCTCCACTCCTCTAATTCATGTCGTCACAATAAGGTCATCATGGTCAGGAAGCTGTCGACAATGGGAGATTCCATCTTCTAGATTTAAAATAAATAAACATCATATTAAGTGAGCAAGAGTAATTAAGTAAAAGGAATAATTTCTCACTTTCCCAGTCTATTCTACCCACACATGGGCCTAATGTTGACCACCCATCATTTCTGCCAGTTGTAAAAGAATGTCCTCTTTTTTCCCACACGGGTCTCACTTGCTGGTGAAATGTATTCCACTATTTGAACAAGTGAAGGTGTAAGCCATTTTTGACTAACCGAGCTGTTACTTATTGGTAAATTCTTTTGATTCTTTCTCCTCTTTTCTATACTGAAATCCAATTATTTAGTTTCCACATTTAGGTTTTACTTGTGGCCTCCTGTTGTCCATAGCGTTAAATGCCTGGTTAATGCAATTGTCAAAGTTCTCTTGAATCCAACTTTTCCCTTCCCTCAACTGCATGTATTTCCACTCCTAACTCCAGGCACCTACGGTGCACTTTTCTTTCTTTTTTGCTTCCTCTTCCCTTTTGACACTCAATATGTGTTGTCCTCCTTGAATGTACATTTCTACCCTTCACTACGCTCCATAGAAGTTGGCTAACTCCCTTCTATCAGTGGTGTTGATGTCAGTCTGTACCGCAAGAAGGAATACTCTGACCCCTGAATTAGTTAAGTTGGCCTCACTACATGTTTCTATCACATCCAGGATTGGAAAATTCCACATACTCTAAGTAAATACCTGTGTAATCTCTCTTCTAGGCTGGATGGCAACATCCAGGCACAAATGAGGCATTAGCTATTTCTTGAATAAAAAAAAAACAGCATATTTTTTGTATCCCAAACTTTGAGTAACAATCTGACAAAGGATTATTTGTCTAAGCACAGTTTATTACTGTGTTATGCAGATGAGCCACAAACACCACTAAAAAAATCTGATGCAGTAATAAATTTTACTGGAAAGGAGATTTCTCAGTAGAGTAATAGAGCCCAGGTAGCACTTTGAATTCTCATTATTCTAATTCTCATTATCTACATGAGCCATGGCCAGCATCCCAGTGCAGAGACACCTACTCCCATAATGCTCTCTAATCATAGAGTTGGGGCCACAGGGCATCCTTAGAACTGGGCAGTAGTGGACACTCTTTGCTCAAAGAGGTGACCTTGTTAGAAAGGGTGAATTTCCTTGGGAGGATGTCAGGTGACTAGTTCTGCTGAAGAAACTGATACTTTCTTTGACCAGGCAACAGAAAGGGAAGGAGATACCAGATCCTTACTATTGTATTTAAATGGAGAAAACTGTACATGTGTTTTTAAAGTCACTACTTTGTCACTTTATTTTAAATATGACAGATAATGTGTTTTATAAGTGTCATTCCACCATTTATATGAATCCTTCCTAATGTGTAGCCCAGGCCAACCTTGAGCTTGCTTTTTTTTGAGACAGGGTCTTGCTCTGCAGTTCAGGCTGGCCCTGAGCTCACTATGGTAGCCTCAAGCTCAGCAGTCCCCCTGCCTCTGCCTCCCTAGTGCTGGGATTACAAGCATGAGCCACCATGCCCGGCCCTGGTATGTGATATTGATTGCTGGTGGGTGTGAGTCACCATGCCCAGCATCGTATATATGTGGTTACTGGGGATTGAACTCAGGACCATTGTGCTTACGAGGCAGGCACTGGAACCACTGAGCCAAATCTCTGGCCCTTGAGCTTGCTTCTTAATCTCAGGCTGACCGTGAATTCATCATCAATCTTCCTCAGCCTCCTGAGCGCTAGAATTACAGTTGTGTGCTGCCTGATTCAGTTTCCATTTTTGTATTTTTTTTTTTTTGCTTTTTTTTTGAGACAGGGTCTCGCTTTGTAGTTCAGGCTGGCCCTGAGCTCATTATGGTGCCCAGGCAAGCCGCCGCAAACTCAGCAATCCTCCTGTCTCTGCCTCCCAAGTGCTGGGATTACAGGTGTGAGCCACCACGTCCGGCATTGTGGTATGTGGTGTGCATGTCTCCACGCCCAGCATTATATGTGGTTACCGAGGATTGAACTCAGGACCTTGTGCTTGCGAGGCAGGCTCCAGAACCACTGAGCTAACCCTCCGGCCCTGTGTGTGTGTGTGTGTGTATATATATATATATATTTTTTTTTTTAATTTTTTTTTTTTTTTTGAGACAGGGTCTCGCTTTGTACTTCAGGCTGGCCCTGAACTCACCATGTGGCCCAGGCAAGCCTGGAACTCAGCAATCCTCCTCTCTCTGCCTCCTGAGTGCTGGGATTACAGGTGTGAGCCACACGCCCGGCACTGTGGTATGTGGTATTGATTGCTGGTGGGTGTG
>PVIC010056055.1:0-11039 GCA_004025085.1 Thryonomys swinderianus
CACATGTATGGATCTTTAAATGAAACCACTGAGTACCTGTGAGGTAAAAGTTGGTAGGAAATGAGATAAATAAGGTTAGATTCCTTTTCTCGATATGTGGACCAATTAACAGTAAAAATGTAGAAACAAACATATGACAAACATTAGGCCTACTGCTGAAGTTTGAAAACAAAGCTGGAGGCATGATGATGTGTTTGGAAGAAAGAAGATGGCTTCCCAGAGGAGCTGGTATTTGTGCTGGCCCCAATGGTTAAACAGGACTTCAAACAAGTCAGATGGCGTTGAAGACCCAGAGGAAGGTAGAGTGTTCATTTCTTTACACTCAACCTTATCATTAAGTTTCTTTAACTTGGTCAGTTCAAACTTACTGCACACTGACTTTCCTTTCTCAGTCTGGTACCAAACAAACCTTTGTTTGCACAATACTCTCATTAGCTCTACCTTTTTAATGTAAAAAATCCCAAGATGAACATCCTTACGCAGAAGTAAATCTATTATGAATTCTAACAACTAACAAAATCTTGAAGAATAAACTTGAGACAGTTGTGCTACTCACGACAGCTGCGATGGCAATGCTTTTAGGAATCAATAAGGCCAACCTAATTTTTGACAGTATCAATTAGCCATGTGTCACTGGCTTACAAAGTTGAACATTAAACCCTAGATTTATACAAACATTCCCACTTTAAGAGAAACATCTGATGATTCAGAGTTCTACTGCCCCTGTTCATAGTTAAGTGCCCCAAAGACTCAGTTAAGCGACTTCCTCCAAAAGTCTGAGTCCCTTCCTCTTGAAAGCGCAGTTCCCAAGGGGCAGGTACTGGGGAAAGAAAGACTGTAAAAGAGTCCAGCTGCCCCTGGGGTGAGAGGAAGGATATGAACATGTGAAGGTTACCTTGAAATAGACATGGCATAATCTCCAGTGGTCTTCCAAATGCCAATACAGTACTGTTTTATTGATAGCCTCAGGTATTTATTTCAATAAAAAAGTAAAACAGCATCATTGGGCTGATCTATTCCATTTTCAAACTAATGCTTTAGACTTGAGAGCAAAAGCAACTAAGGTTGCCTCACTCTTGCCCGACACCAATTTCTGAATCACAAACAAAATCCTTTTGATTATACACTAATTTATCCTATCTCAGCTGTCAGTAACTATACCCCAAAAGACGAGGAAAAAGAAGAGTGGGGAGGCTACTTAAAAGTAAATCAACTCTAAAGACGGCTGGAGTCATGTTCCCCTTAAAAATCTAAGAAACACTGCAGCTGCCAGTCAACACTACTGCTCTGTGAACACAGCAAAATGCCGGCACCTGCCACCCAGCATCTGGGGGGCCTTTCTTTCTCTTTCTTTTTTTAAAATTGGTGAATGTGACAGGAAAGACTAAGAGATCAACTGCTCCACTGGAAAGAAAGGGAAGCTCCAGGGCAGAGAAACAAGAAGCATGGTGCCCATCCTTGGGTACTTTGTGTGTCTCCTCTCTATACACTGAAAGGACTCTTTGTGTCACACACACACACACACACACACTCACTTGGCCAGTCCCTGATTTATCAGAAGAAGGAGGGACAAGAAGGGTGATTTTATTATCCTTCTCCCCAGCGAGTCCCAGCAAATCCCAATGGGGCCCCGAGCTCGGTGGCCTCTTTCTGGCCCAGTTCCCTCCGCCTGTGGCCGCGGAGATAAGAGAGGGGAGGAGACCAAACAAAAACAGCCACCGATCTAGGGAAGTGGAGAGGAAATCCAGCGAGAGAGCGAGGAAGGGAGGAGAAAGGAGCCGGAGGAGCAGAAGGGTGGGGGCCAGGGGAAGAGGAGGGAAGGCTCCGGCACAGAGGGGAAAGGGGAAAGGTGGGTGGGTGGTGCCACAGGAAGAGTGAAGGGGAGGAGGGGGGAAGTGCAAGGGAGGTGCCAGAAATAGGCAAGAGGATGCGCCGGGGAAGGCGACGGCCGCCAAGGGAGGAGGCCGAGAGGTGGAGAAGCGGGGCAGGGTTTGGGTGGGGAGGGAAGCAGCACGGGGCATCAATTATTAAGTGATTACATCATCCCTGACATTAAAACAACACACACAGCCCGGGTCCCCGCGGGGGGCCCCGAAAGGAGGGCGGGGGCGGAGTCCGGCCAGCCTCTCGCCGGAGCCAATTCCCAAGGAAATGGGCCCCCATCCTCACGCCGCCCGAAGCCGCGCCTTGCGGGGCTGTCTTGGGAGCCGGCCACCGGAAGACCCCGCCACGGGGCGCCCCTGTGCGGCGGCTGCCCGGGGACTGCAGCAGCGCGGCGCCCCACGGCGATGTCGCCTCGCGCCCGGCGCCCGCGGCCCGGCGCCTCCGCAGCATCCCGCGGCCTCCCCGGCGCATCCCCGCAGCTTACCTGCGCGGCGCCGGGTTCCGGAGCCCAGGCACATGGTCCTCTCCCCGCCCTCCTCCGGCGCTGCCAGACGGCTCCGGCAGCTCCGCGCGGGCCCGGAGCCGCGGGCTCGAGGGCGCCGAGGGGGCGGCGCCGGTGTCCCCGGCCCGGCGGCCCGGTCTCTTTCTGGCGCGGGCGGTGGCTTTGTGTGCGCCCCTGGAGCCCGCGGTGCGCGCCGGACAGCGGAGAACGCCGGCTCCGAGCGCAGACTCGCCTCTGTTCCCGCAGCCGGCCGGCGGGGCGGATCTCGGCGGCCTCCGGCCCCAGCGACCCCTCCTCTTTCGCAACCCCCTCCCGACCGGCTCCGCTCCTGACAGCGCAACTGCACCGACTCGCCGCCGCCGTCGCCGCCGCCGCCGCCGCCGCCGCCGCCGCGGCTGCTCGCAGCTACTCTAGCTGATGCTCCAGCCCCCTCCAGCCCCAGCGGGGAGCTCTGAGGGGGCGGGGCGAACCCTGAGAGTGGCAGATCACGCTTCCTATCAAAAGGGCCGATTGGAGTTGCGGGCCGCAGCCATTGGTGTCTGGGACGGCCCTGGGTGGGGCCGCCAAGTAGGTTGAGCACTGCTGTGGCAGCGGGCATCCTAGCGCGTGCTGTGTAGGGTGTGTGAGAGGACGCTAATGGAGGAGGAGGTGTTTTAAGAACTGTGTGGAGTTGGGAGTTGGTGGGATAGTGCTGGAGAAGGTGAGCTTATATTAGCTGCGTTGAAGAATGTCGTGGCAGCCACCAGAGATTAGTATCAGCCACCTTTCCCCCAACCCCCCAGAGCACAAGAACTTACTTCGAAGAGAAAGGACCCCCTGGCCCTTCCACTTGAAGGTGAGAACATACAGCGTAAGGATGGTGATCACAGCGTGTCTTCTGGTCAAATTAAAAGGGAGGAGCAAAGTAGAAATCCCATGTTCAAAACCTGGAAAAGCTAAAGAGAAAAGGGGAACACTGGCAACGAATAGCAACCAAGAGAAGAAATAAGTATCATTTTATCAGTCTACTTTTGTGGACACACCCATTTCCTTTGGAACAGAAGTCTGAAGAAAGTATTGCAAAACATGAAAAAAGCAGGCGGTCCCTAAGGAACCCAAAAATCACAGAGTAGAGTTTTTTTGTACATTCTTTCTCCAAATTATGTTTAATTGTAACCATTGGTTCTCTTTGGTTTCTTAGGACATTCAGATTTTCATGTTCTTTCTCCCTCTCTCTTCACCGAGTCTGAGCTTTTGCTCACATTTTCCTTGATGCAATAATTGCTAGTTTAGTATGCAGTTGGGAGTGTATCGGTCTTTATTTCCTATCCAGTGTTTCTATGGCAGGATGTAAGTTCATAAAAAGAAACACTTTGGCTTCCTGATTTTCTTTATAGGTAATTCCTGTTTACTGAAAATTTAACTTTAAGGCATGCTCAGAATCACTTTTCTTAATGATTTTGGCAAGAAACCTAACCTCTCCCCTCAGCAAACGTAATGTTCTAAGAAATATAAGTGAATCAACTTTGGCTTCTCATCTTAAAAAATCTATAATATTACCTTCCTGTCCACTATTTTTTTACCATTTAAAAAATATCAGTCACTTCTGCTGACTTTTTCTTTTCATACACTATTTTTTTTAAGTTGCTAATATTTATTAAACAATCTCTACTTTGTGGATGGGGAAAGAGAATAACAAGATAATAGTATGGATGTTTACTATTTTTTTCTTTTTAAACAAAATAATATGTAGGGCTGGAATTGTAGCTCAGTAAGAGAGTGCTTGCCTAGCGTGCATGAGGTCCTGGGTTCAATTACCAGTACCACAAAAACAATGAAGAAAAACAAATAAAATAATACACTAAATTGTATGGTAATTCTTTTGTTTTGTTTTGTTTTTGTTTTTTGAGACAGGGTCTCGCTTTGTAGTTCAGGCTGGCTCTGAGCTCACTATGTAGTCCAGGCAAGCCTCAAACTCAGCAATCCTCCTGTCTCTGCCTCCCGAGTGCTGGGATTACAGGCGTGAACCACCAAGCCCGGCACTGTAGTATGCGGTATTGATTGTTGGTGGGCGTGAGTCTCCACGCCCAGCATTGTATGTGGTTACTGGGGATTGAACTCAGGACCTTTGCGCTTGGGAGGCAGGCGCCAGAACCACTGAGCTAACCCTCCGGCCCTGTATTATATTTTTACAGGACAATTTTGGTCTACAGCCGTTTCTGATTTTAGCTCCACAGTGCACTACTGGAAGCACATTGATAAAGCAAGTGATTTATCCGTTCTGAACTTTAGGGTTCTCATACTTAAAATGCAAAGAATAGCAAAACTGATTTCACACTATTCCTGCAAAAAACTAAATGAACATGCATGCTGTTTATGCATACTTTGTCCTTTTTAAACAATCATGTACCTAAAGTAAAACCTTTCCCAACACATAGGCCTCCTTGAAATTCTGTATTTACTTCACTCTATCCTTCATGAAACAGGGAGTAAGTGCAATAAGTCATCCCGCGGGCTGGTTAGTTTCTTCAGTCACTTATTAGTGTCAGTAACTCTAATAGCTTCTTGATCTAATTAGTGGACAAAAGAAGAGACAATAGGATTAGAATGGCAGATTAACTAGCTCCCATCAAGACTTCGTCCTGTGCTTTGTAATTCTTGTTTTACCTTCCTTTTATCTGGTCTTTTTAAGTGTCATTTTAAATGAATTTGACCTCCTCAGGAGGATTTGCTAATGGTCTGGACCAGGATATAGACCACTGTAACAGTATAGAGATACTTGGGCACTATTTTTCATTTTGATCTACTCTGTAAGTCTTTACAGAGAACTCAATTAAAGATCCAAGATACTGTCCATGTCCCATGTAGGAAACATCTTATTATCCTCCATAACTAATAATTATTGTTTTCTCATCTCTTTTATAGCAGCTTCTATTATACAAATTAGAATTGTTCTAGAATTTCTCTTTTATTTTATTGTTACTGGTTATTTTATTTTTCTATTTTTTAACCTTAAAGTTTTCTCTTTCTATCCTTGCTTTATGTTGAACCATCTGTATTTCTTGTTCTCTTGCTTTTAAAGTAATGTTTTCTTTATTTTTAATTTTATTAATTAAAATATTTCTTGCCTTATTACTTCTTATTTTCAGTGTTAAGTGTCAACTCAATAGCAATACATGGCAAAGCTAAGAAATTTTGATACAGAGTTTTTACAAATCAACAAGAAAATAAAAATGAACACTCCAACTAAAAGATACACAAAGAAAATGCATCCCCAAACAGTTGGTGATGTGCGAGTGATATAGCTGGTTCAACTGTACTTCTATCCAAAACCAAGATAAGAGATTGTATTAGCTACTTAGTTGGATGGATGTGAGAAAATGGAAACCACCTCTACATGTGCTGGTGTTCATCGGTACAACATTTCTGGAGTGCAATTTAATAGCATTTGTGAAGATCCATTACCCAGCAATTCTCTTCCTGAGAAAGAACAAAAAAGTCTGCAAAAATATATGAGAGCAATGAAAACATTTTTTATAATAGTGAAAAATCCACTAATAAGAGATTTGGTGTGTCAGTATGTTATATCTATAATAGAGTACTACTTAGCCATAATCATGATGATGATGATATTAATTTATGTATGACATAAAGTTTTCACCATAAATTAAGAGAAAAAACAGACAATGATTAGTACTGTGTATGCATGTGCACTCAGAAAAGAAGTGAATAATGAGAGTCAGGGATTTGGCCTATCCTGACAGCACTGATCTCCAGTACAGAAAAAAAAAAAAGCTTTTCTAAAAAAGTGAATAATGAGGACCAGAGATTTAGCTCCAAGTTTCCAGCACCTGCCTGGCAAGCACAAGGTCCCTGGTTGGATCCCAAGTAACCACATACAACAATACTGGGCATAGTGACTCATGCCTACCAGGAATCAGTACCACATACCACAGTGTGGGCTTGGTGGCTCACGCCCACCGGTAATCAGTACCACATACTACAAATGCCAGGGGTTTGGTTACTCAAACCTGTAATCCCAGCACTCAAGAGGCAGAGGCAGGAGGATTGCTGAGTTTGAGTCTTGCCTGAGCTACATGGTGAACTCAGAGCCAGCCTGAACTACAAAGTGAGACCCTGTCTCAAAAAAAAAAAAAAAAAAAAAAAACAGCAAAAAGTGAATAATGAATTAGTACTGTGTACTCTCTGTGTATATGTATATGCTTATATATTGGTGTGTGTTTATGTAGGAAGAAATGTGTGCATACCTACAGAACAATTCTAATAATGATATTCTCCAGATTATCAGATTATGGGTCAACTTTTTCCTTTTTCTTAATCTTCTATACTTTTTTGCCATGGGCATCCATTGTGTTATTAGAGAAAACAATAAAAACTGACTTTAAACTTGTTCCTTTGCTACTTTGATTTTTCCCTTTTCTCTTCTTCTCTGCTGTTTTCCCTCCTTTTTGAAGGAGGATTGCTTTGGGGTGGTAATCAATGAAGGCTTTTGCACCAGCCTCCCAAAACCACCTTTCTAGCTTTGGGGAGCCTTCTGAGACCCAGAAGAGTGATTCTAGTAAAACTTCCCCTGAGAGTGGGAAATCAATCTCAGGGCTGATCTCTCTGTACTTGACACACCTGGTGTACTCTTTGACTCTTGCTGCTGACACCTTAAATGGAAATTTGTATAGTTTTGGACCAGCAGGAAATGATGCTCTATAAATTGATGTGAAGGACATGCCATATTATACCCATGACTGAGCTCAGGAAAAGTAATAGATAGTGTAAAACCTGCTTCTAAAGCAGGTTTCTGGCTCCACTTTATCTTGTAAGTGTTGTCCACACTGGACAGGTGCTTCTCCCCGCAAGTCACCCTTGGGAAAGATGTCTCTACAACTCCCTTTTCTCTTAAAAAGGTTGTGAGTGAGCTGACCAAACAGCATCTGGTTTAAACATAGAAGGAATTTATCTGAAGGAGATTGGGTGGCTCCTAGAATCAATGGGGCAGTTGAGACCTAGGTTCAACTAGCAACTAGGCATCACAACCCTGGGGGCAAGTCTTCAATTCAGGGACTCTCATACTGCCAGAGACTTCACCTTTGCCCAAGGACACTGCTGCATTGCTGAATGAGCATTCTCAACCCCCTCTCACCTTTTCCTTACTTGTCAAAATTTCAATTCCTGAGTGACAGTATTCAATGGGATGATCATACCCTAGCTTGCAGCTGGGGCAGGACATACTAGGGAGGAAAGAGCAGAGGATAGAATTTTATTCTTCAGTTCCTGTGAAAAATAGTAAGATCCTTCCTCTCCTCAACTCAGATAACAGGACTCTCCTCAAAAGGAAGAGAGCTGAAATGGCAGGCCAGAATTTTTTTTTTTTTTTTTTTTGAGACAGGGTCTCGCTTTGTAGTTCAGGCTAGCTCTGAGCTCGCTATGTAGCCCAGGCAAGCCTGGAACTCAGCAATCCTCCTGTCTCTGCCTCCTGAGTGCTGGGATTACAGGCGTGAGCCACTACACCCAGCCAGAATTTTTTTAAATGTAAAATGTTTACTACAATTGTTCTCCTGAACCTCAGTGTTCCATAATTGATTGTCACTACTGATATAACAGGAATCTCCTCTTTGCTACTCCTGGTTCTGTTCCCTGGCAAGAAGATGACAGACTATTTCTCATTCTTATGTTCCCCAAGCAAGGAAAACATACTCAATGTCTGTTTGAATACAATGTCCAACAGAAATGATCTTTCAATTTTTATACTATCTGTATTTCCCAAGCAAGACGATTAATTGTCTCAAAGAGTGAAGGACTGGTGGCAAACCCTATGGGGATATGAAGCTTGTGAGGAATGGGAAGAATGGTGGAAACTTTGCCCTTTGTCCTACCCTAGTCAGCAGAAGAGGTTCTACCAGTTGTAGCTTCTTTCTGTTTGTTATCCTTCTTCGTGTAAAAGACACTTGTACTGTGGCTTCCTTAAACACAATGACTTTCTTTTTCTGGAAATAACTTCCAACTCCACGAGTGGGCACCTAGAGTGACCCTGCAACACACCAGGGTCAGAGCCACATGATCAGGGTTAGAGATTTAACCCCAGAATGAGCCAAGTATTGGTTATTTTTTTGTTTGTTTGTTTGTTTGTCTTTTTGAGATAGGGTCTCACTTTGTAGTTCAGGCTGGCTCTGAGCTCACTATGTAGCCCAGGCAAGTCTCGAACTCAGCAATCCTCCTGTCTCTGCCTCCCGAGTGCTGGGATTACAGGCGTGAGCCACCAGACCTGGCCAAGTATTGGTTATTGAGAAATCACAACCTGGATCAGAGATATATGAACCTCAGTGCATGTAATCAAATGCAAACTGCTGTAACAATCCCCAATCTTTACCTAACAAGATTTATTTTCCTTTCAAATCACACACAGGACAGTTGCCTTTTGATGGACTGCTCTTCACAAAGTGTTTTAGGACCCCAGGCTGCCTTCAGCCAAGATTTCACTGGATTTTCTTCACACAACTGGGAAACAAAGGAAGAGAACGAAGTGCATAGAAAGCTTTGGGGGTCGGGCTTAAAAGTGACAGTGCATTATCTCTGTCTCATTCTATTGAGCCAAACCAGTCACCCAATCACACCTATAAGCTA
Organism: Thryonomys swinderianus; assembly: GCA_004025085.1. Classification (NCBI taxonomy): domain Eukaryota; kingdom Metazoa; phylum Chordata; class Mammalia; order Rodentia; family Thryonomyidae; genus Thryonomys; species Thryonomys swinderianus. The sequence goes on from PVIC010056055.1 coordinate 9,002, forward strand.
GCGTGTCTGGAAATGCAGTCCAGGTGATTCCCAGGTAGAAGAGGAAATGAATGGGATGAATATCTAACATTGGGTGATAATAAAACTAAGCAGTGCTCTGGGGACAACAGATATATTTCATTCACATAGATACAAAATACAATTTACATTTTGCATGGCTATAAAATACAAAAATCTCAGATAAATTTAAAGTATGGCCAATAAAGATTCAAATTAAAAAAATTTAAGTATGGAAGTAATATCAGATATCCTCCTCTAAATGTTATTGGGGGCATTGCTTTACTAACTTGGCATTTTGTTTGATTTGTATCCTAGCTGTCCTCATCAGGCAAGATACTAAGAGAGCAAGGGATGTTTTTTGCTAGATACATGTCAGATGGCAGAGATTTTATGTTTGCATCCATCTGTTGTTAATATGGAGAGGGCAAAGCTTCTTTCTGGAGCTATCCTAGGTGTGATTTTTTTTCTTTTTTTTTTGAGACACGGTCTCGCTTTGAAGTTCAGGCTGGCTCTGAGCTCACTAGGTAGCCCAGGCAAGCCTTGAACTCAGCAATCCTCCTGTCTCTGCCTCCTGAGTGCTGGGATTACAGGCGTGAGCCACCACGCCCAGCACTGTGGTATGTGGTATTGATGGCTGGTGGGTGTTGAGTCTCCACGCCCAGCATTGTATGTGGTTACCAGGGATCGAATTCAGGACCTTGCGCTTACAAGGCAGGCGCCGGAACCACTGAGCTAAATCTCTGGTCCCCTAGGTGTGATTTTTATCTCCCGGAAATGTTAATGCTTTTGTCCTCATGGATATACTTTGAAAACTATTTAGTGTGCCTTACTCTTTGCCTTTTCTTTATGTTCTCCAGATGAGTGAGAGCAGGTTCTAAACTGTACTGAAGTAGAATATACCAGGGAAACTAACACTTTCTGCTGGACCCAAAGAAATTAAACCTTTAAGGCACAATCCATTAGAAGTATCTCTATTTATTTAGCTAATAACTTACTGATAGACATTCAAGACATTCCCAGTATTTTGCAATTACAAAAATGCTGAAATCACATCCATTATGCCCATAATTTTGTGCAGTGAGAAAAATGCATGTGGGCCCTTGAACATAAGAAGACATGCATTGGACAGTACTGAGTCCAACATGAATTCACATAAACATATGCTGTGAAAATTATGTATATGAAAATGTATATATTTGGTCAGTCAGAACTAGTAAAAAGAACAGAAACAATTACCTGGGCTATATGAATTTGGCACACAAATATCCCTAGAGTGTGACTGTGCAACACCAGGTTCCTCTTACATGTTATAGGCTTAATTTTTCTAGTTTACAAATTAAGTGCCCTAAACGTTGAACATCCCAGGCAATCTAAGGAGACAGTGCTTCCTCATCTGACCAATGCAATCAAAAGGGTAATGAGGCCAGACATGGTAGCTCACACCTGTAATCTCAGTACTCTGGAGGCAGAAGCAAGAGGATTGCCTTGAGTTCAACTCTACCCTGAGCTACACAATAAGTTCAGGGTCAGTCTGAACTACAAAGTGAGACTCTGTCTCAAAAAAAAAAAAAAAAAAGTGGGCATGGCTCACATCTGTAGACCCAGCACTTGGGAGGCAGAGGCAGGACAGGAGGATTGCTAAGTTCAAGGCTTGCCTGGGTTACATAGTGAGCTCAGGGCCAACCTGAACTACAAAGGAGACCCTATCTCAAAAAAAAAAAATTAAAAAAAGAGTAATGAAAATAAAGCATCCAGAGAAGATATCAGAGAGACTTAAACTATTGATGAGCTTGTAGAAATTGAGCTTACTTTAAGTCAGGAGTGTCAAGTTTACTAAAATTTTTTTTTTTTTTTGCTTTTTGGAGACAGGGTCTTGCTTTGTAGTTCAGGCTGGCCCTGAGCTCACTATGGTGCCCAGGCAAGCTGCCGCGAACTCAGCAATCCTCCCGTCTCTGCCTCCCGAGTGCTGGGATTACAGGCGTGAGCCACCACGCCCAGCATTATATGTGGTAACCGGGGATTGAACTCAGGTCCTTAC
>PVIC010056056.1:0-10918 GCA_004025085.1 Thryonomys swinderianus
AACACTGCATTTTTCCCAGGGTTACATCTGAAAAACATTTTTGGTCTCATATGTATGTGAGTACTGATTTTTCTCTGCCTAGGAAAGGAACAATTCAAAAATAGTAATATTGAAAAACAATATCTACAGTATGCCAGAACACTGGAAAGGGATATTATTTACATTAGTATGTGAGCACATTTTCTTTCAGAGAAATATCATTTTTGTTTTGAAATAACAGGGAATGATTTTAAGTTTGTTTTGCTTACAGTATTTTCAAAGTGAAATAAATATATTACCCAGAGGATTTGGATAAAGTCCTATTTGGATGGAATAAAACAGCAGGAATTTGATAGTGTGATATTTTCTTCCTTGAAAAGATCTCTCTGTGATTCTTCAAACATTTTATCTAATATATGGGAATACTATATGTGAAATTTTATATGTAAACATTAAATAGTTGCATTAAAATGTATCAGTTAATGAAAACTTTCTCAACACGAATCTAATATCAATCATCATATTTATGTTATAAAACTTGACAACTTTATTTTAGGATTAAGAAATTACAAGTAAAGAAATATTCTGAAGTTAGAAGTTGTGTGTGTGTATTTTTAAACCCATTTCAAAACCCTAAGCACCACACCGGTATAAAATCCTAGGTGCTGCAAGTCTAAATTAGTTTTGTTTTTAACTATGAAGCCAGGAACCAAGGATGCTGGTGGTCTAATATTGCCTAATGGACAATTTACAGTACACAGTGTCATTGTAATTGCTCTGTGGAGGTACAGTGTATTTGTTTCTATCTATGAGTATGTTAATTTGTTTGCCAAAGATTGTCATACTTCATGTGGAAATCTCTTGTCTAAGAAATTGGATATTAGAGCCTCAGCAGGAGAGAGATTCCTGATAGCATTATTGAAAATTGGTTACTATAGGTGAACACTGGCAGTTTCTCACATTTCCTTTTATTTTTGTCTTATACATGAGAGTAGGAACAAATCTTTTCTCTCAGTGGGAAGTCCCAATGTTCTTTCCAGAAACAGAAATTGTGAATATGTAAATAATCCTTTGAGTTAACATTTTATATATAAAGAAGAAAAAGTTCTTATTCAAGTCTTGGAGTAGCTCAAACTCTCAGAAGTTTGACTTCCCAGAGTTCCTGTGTCTGATGACTTATTTTCTTTGTAATACAAATATTGTTTTTTAAAAAAACACAAAACTTCACATCATGTTTTGAATAAGTGTTATTTTCCAGCAAAATCCCAAGTGTTCAATGGCTTTGAAACGTGATAGTGTGTTGGTAACAGGGTCCATTCATGTGTAGTGGTGGCATTGTGAAAGTTTGGGGCTCCTTCACACTTTAAAAAGCTTTGAGTTTGTGAGATAATAAAGTTCTCTGTAGTAATTCAATAAACCATATATTATAGATGTCACCACACTGAGGGTTTCCATATCTGATGATTTTCTAGGTTAGAAAAATGTGTTTAAAATCCCTGTGAGTTTCCAGGCAGGGCGTTGCAGGGAAGCTCGGAGGCTTTTCTAAGAAGGCATGAGCAGCTTGGGTCAGAGCGGTCCCCTGGGGGGTAGACAGCTCTCACACTCTGTGCTTCTTATGAGGTTGCTTGTCTCCCTGGATTGCAAGATGAATTCTCTCGGTACAGAAGGTGCAGATTCATAAAGCAAATTACCCCTTCAGTCTCCCTAATGTTAACAGTAAGGTTGTAACTCTGAGAAACTCAAGGCTAAAGTATTCACCTGAGAAACATCCCCTCTGGAATCCTCCATACATGAAAGTGAAATAAAGAAAAAGATCTTAAGGGATTAAGTTTCGCCCTGGTTGGAAGATTTCTATTATATCGTATCTGCTGATGTTATGTGGACTTCTAGGACTGTTTCATTCCAAAGATATTGAATGCCTCTCTCTTTCCTTCTCAGGCTTCGTACTGCCTCCTCCACATTACCAGAGGTGCTAATTTTATTCTCCTGGGGAGATTTGTCAGTGTTTCATTATGTTACCCGAAATAGTAATCCACTAACCTGGTATTATCCATAGCATACAGGTTAACTTGTCAGGTGAGCAAAATGCCACCTTGATGAAACAGAATATAGAATAGAGAAGAATTTATGGAGAAGAATCCTGTTCATTATGGTGTAATCAGTGCATAACACAAAGATACTTTTGGATTCTACCACTATAGTAATGCTTCATTAAAGGTTGATCTGAATTGTATTTGAACGTTATTTTAACTTTAACTTTATCATATTGTTATATTGTGACTTCAATAAGAATTAAAAAGGGCCAGAGATTTAGCTCAGTGGTTCCGGCACCTGCCTTGCAAGTGCAAGGTCCTGAGTTTGAGTCCGGGTAACCACATACAACAATGCTGGTCGTGGTGACTCACACCCACCAGAAATCAGTACCACATACCACAGTGCCAGGCATGGTGGCTCACACCCGTAATCCCTGCACTCGAGAGCCAGAGGCAGGCTGATTGCTGAGTTTGAGGCTTGCCTGAGTTACCTAGTGAGCTCAGGACCAGCCTGAACTACAAAGTGAGACACTGTCTCAAAAAAAAAAAAAAAGAATTGAAAAGATACTGAATTATCTCTTAGCTTTAGTTTTATGTGAAAACAATATTTTCATTTCATTTATTAGTGGTTTTAGTTCATGGTGGACTGGGTATAAGGCAGGGTGGATTGCAGAAGGGCAGAAGAAACAACTCAGAGGAGAAACAGCTCAGAGAGGGCAGAAGGCAGCAGTGTGGCAAAGGTGCAAGAAGGAGCAAGTAAGCAGCAAGCAGTGCTCTTCTTGTCCTGTATATTCTGTCCAAACTCCTTACCATTAGGGTGGGTAACATTCACACGCAAGGTGAACCTTCCCTCTGTCCACATTCAGAATGATGTCAAATCAATCAATGAAGCATTTAGTAATTACACACCTTGAATCCCAGCATCCCATATTTAATCAGAGCATCACACATTATAAATCCAGCTACCTCTGAAAAGCCCCAGCTATGACTCCATGAGCTTTGGTGGGACATCTACACACAAGTCGTTGTTAACAGTCAACTTGGTGGTAGTAATGTATTTAGGGACAACAAAGGCATCTGATTATCAGCAGGATACTGACAAAGCATAAGAAACACAAATTTCCCTTAGCCAGAATAAAAAAAAAATCTGATTATAAAGACACTCAGGCCATTGAGATATTGGCCTATAACTATTTAGACCAGCAATTTCTACTGAATGTAGGAAGCAGTACAAGAACTCAATCAAACCATCGGGCTAAATGTTATCTCTCTCAGGTTCACCCCTCTGCAGATTACACCCACCCACCGAACCTGGCCTCTCACCATCCCGGTGATCCTTGGCCTGAGCCTGCCAGTAGCTTCCTCGTCCTCTCCAGGCCTTTCTTCCAGCGGTGTTTCCCACTGTCTGTCTGGTAGTGTGATAACCCTTCAGGCCTGGCATGAAATTCTCCTCCCGAGTATTGTTCTCTTCAAAGCAAGTCACCCTTTAGTATATGTGCTGCCGAAGCGAGCACGCAAGTCACCCTTTAGTTGTCACCTCTGCCACCCTTTGCTGAGGAAGAACCAGGAGCAGAGCTGGCTTGGATTGTAGTTTAACCTCTGTCCTCCTGGCTCCAGTGTGGATCGCTCTAGGCCTCGCTCGGCAGCAGCAGGAGGGGGTGCAGTGTGCGTGAGGTCTCTGTCCTTGGGCCGCGTTGGGGCCGTGGTAGAGGGCTACTGTGGTGGAAGGAGGGGCATGAGTGATTTCTCTGCTTCCAACTCCCACATGGGTCAGATTACATATTTTTACAAGCATGAATATTGTATGCTATTTTTACATTACTAATACACTTCTGTGTTTGTCCACAGAAGTGCATGTCAGTTAATGGGGACCAAATTGAGGTAAGGGCTCTGAGTCACTGCTATTAACCTTGATCCAGACTAATCAGGAAAAGTGCCTCTATGTATTATTTTGTTTTACCTTTTTCCCTCTTGAGTTAACATCAATTTAGTTTCCAAAATTAAGGTGAATCAGTAAATTTACATTCCACGGCATTGATCATAACAACTGTTAAATGTGGAGAGAAAATAAAGCTTAATTTTTAATAAGAAAACTAATCAAAAGCATTGGTAGAAATTAAGATGTAAGGAAAGTTTAAAATCTTCCTTTGGTGCCTTTGGTGATAGCTGATCCAAAAATTTATGGCACAGAATTATTCTCAAAACCATTATCGTCAACAAACCTTATGAAAAAGTCATGCATAATACTGTATTGCTATTGCTGCTGGGTGTCTTGTAGCATGCTTCCTTTTGTTGATGACCTTTTTTCTTTAATCATCTTCTCTGCACTCTAGAACTGCTACAATTCTGGTACTAAAGAACTGGAAACTTCTTTATCTTTTTAAAGAATATATAATATAAGACAACAGAAAGATGAAATATGATGATGCATCATAATATTGTTTTAAGGAAGAATTTACTTCTTAGGAAAGACTTCATCATTCTTGACAAACAAACCATCCATCGATTCTGGCCCCTAAGACCTATGGAATATTAAAGAAATATATCTGAATGAAAAAAATCACTTTTTATGACTGCATCAGAGGCAAATAAGGTCAGTGAAATAATTCAATTTTTTTCTCTTATAAGTTAATATTGAGAAGACAGAAAAAAAGAACTAGAAGCTATTACATAATAGGGCTCTGCGGCACTTTTTCTTTATAACTGCCACTCAGAATGGGTTGAAACATTCTTTTTTTTTCTTATAGTTTCATGCCCATTAGTTTGGTGGGAAAGCTAAGAATACTTATGGTTCCCAGTTAATCTTCAGTTTCTCAGGAATTTGTCATCTGATAAACAGAAGATATTTGGGGACTAGTCAACATTAAAATATCCCCATTATATCATGTAGTGATGATTTACTTTATTTCCCTTACAATCTAAATTTGGGAGGGTAATTGAAGCATTTTTCTACATTTATAGCTTAAACATGTGTGAAAGAACACACTCTCCTAGGTGATTACCTTCTGAGAGAATTGGCAAATTACTGCTCTGAACCATCTCAGACAATAACATTTGATTTTGTTTTTTTTTTGAGACAGGGTCTCGCTTTGTAGTTCAGGCTGGCTCTGAGCTCACTAATGGTGCCCAGGCAAGCTTCGAACTCAGCAATCTGCCTGTCTTTGCCTCCCGAGTGCTGGGATTACAGGCTTAAGCCACCATACCCGGCAATAACATTTGATTTTTAAAAATATGCTAAATAATAGGTTCTGATTTTCATTCACCATAAACAGTTGTTTCTGCAATGCTAAATTTGGATGTCCCTAACTTGAACATTTGATTTCATAATCACTATTAAATGAATGAGTTATCACTTTCTAAAACTAAAGTAAAATTACATTTTTTTCCCAAGTGAATCCTTGTCCAGAACTACCAAATTACACAGGAAACTTGTCCTTACTCTACTCAGTAATCTCACCGGCAAACTAAAATGTCCGTCCTTTGAATGGTTTTAGCTTCCACCTTAGACTGTATATACATGAGTGTCTATCAACTCCCACGTAATGGATCTCATATGTGTGGTAAGTTTGCCATTTCAAAATGTTCTCAGGGAAAAATACAAAAACTGGTAAGACCACAGGACTAAAACAGATGGGTCTATTATTACAGTGGAAGACTTATGAGAAATAGATGCAATGAATAAATCAGTAAAAACATGGTGAAACTTATCAGTGCTGCCAATGTGATCTATAGAGTATCTCATATTGGCAGATCACACATTCTTCTCAAGATTGCATTAGAACATTTACTATGATAGACCATCTTCTAGGCCATGGAACACACTTAACAAACTTAAAGGAATAGAAATCATGGGATGAATGTTCTAAGGCTCCAGTGAAATTAAACTAGAAACCAGGAATAGAAATATCTGTGGAAAACCCCCACAGTGTGGAGATTAAGCAATACATATCTAAATAACACAGTGATTAAAAAAATAAATCTGAAGCGAATAATTTTCAAAATGTTAGCATAATAGAACTGACAAGTGAATTTGTGAGATGTAGCAACAACAAAAAAGTGGTTAAAGAGAAACTCACACTGAGAAAAGAAGGATCTAGAATCACTACTCCATGTTTTCTATACTAAGCTATAAATGCCAATTAAATCCAAAATAAGCAGAAGAAGAAAAAAATGGAATTCAGTTAATTGAAAATAGGAAGTTAACAGAATATTAACAAAATCAAGAGCTGATTCTTCTAAAAGGTTAATTGGATTGCTAACTCCATCTAGGTTAAGATATAAAGAGAAAATAGAGATTGAAAATAATATTACTTCAGAAATAAAATATAGGCATTCCTGAAAATACCAAGGACTATTCTGCACAACTTTATGCCTGTAAGTTTTATGACATAGATGAGCTATATTAATTTTTTAAAAGACAGAATCTACCTCAGTTAATTATGAAAGAAAGAAACTCTACAGGGTCTAATCTACTGAAAACTGAATAAGAAACAGTCTTCCACAAACAGAAAATAACTGACACAAATGAGTTAACGGATGACTTTACAAATTTCCTAGGAAATTTTTAAGGAAGAAATTCAACAATTCTCTATGGTATCTTAAAAAACAATAAAAGAAGAAGGAATATTTCCTAACTCATTCAAAGATTTCAATGTGGCAGTAATCAAAGATATTACAAGAAAACCATTCACAATTATTTCTTATGATATATAAAAATCTTTAAGTCAATATTAACAAATTGAATCAAGTGATTTATAAAGAGGATTATACATCTTGTAGGATTTATTTTAAATATGCAAGGCCTTCTGAGCATTTGGAATTCAGTGGTGAACATAAATGTAAATTGTGGATTTTTGAACATCATGATGTATTAATGTAAAGTCACCAGTTATTACAATTATCACAAATTTGTACAGTCACAAATTATTACAATTATTAGCTTGTGGAATACTGATAATGGAAGCAGATTTGTGTAGGTTTCCAGACAGGGGATATATAAAAACATTCTATATTTCCCACTTAATTTTATTATAAACCCAAAACATTCTCTAAAATATAAAGCATTTTAAAAATTGAAATATAGGGTAGATATTGTGAAATAGAAAATATCAAAAAGGAAATGGGGTGTAGGGGTAGTAATTATGGAAAGAAAAATACGATGTTAATAGGAAGAGGGAGACAAGGCTTACTTATATAGGAGGCAGAGGGTTGTAGGGTGGGTGGGGGAATGAGAAAAATAATTAAATTGTATCATATACTGGTATGAATTCTCAATATTGTGTGTGGTCTTGACATGGATACTTAGTGTACAAATAAAGATTCAAATTTAAAAAATATTAAAATAAACTGAAGTATTTGGAATGAACTTTAATTAAATGACAGTTTTTCAGCCAATTGTATTTACTATACAAAAATCTAATACATGCTCTTTTAAATGTAAATGAAATATCCTCATTAAAAACCACTGTGTATCAGTTTTCTTTCTTGTACTGGCATATTAAGGGATTCTACTGACCCAGTATTACTCAATATATATTTCAAAATACTGCAAAGATACAGTGCTTGAGTTAATTTAAACAGCATCTTTAGAATGGAAGTTGTCTTTCCCACATAAAAAAAATGTTCCAAAATCATTCGATACTGGATGGATTATATTATATTATTAATGTTATTGTAACTACAGAAAGTGTGTTTATTTGCATTGTGTTTTTTTGCAGGGAAATAGACACATCATCAGTTACACAATGCTAAGATATTTTATATCTTGACATGTCTCTCATGGTAGAGATGTTTTTGAACACTACAATTCTTAGGAATAGTTATCTGAAAAAAATGTCCTAGTTTTATAATGCAGCACATGGAGATTCAGGGATTTGTTTCTTGTACAGAGGTTAAGAGATGGTAAATTTACCTTGAGGCTTGGAAGAAAAGTCATTTTGTGATGGACACATTATTGACAAGCTTCCTTTTAAAAATGTATATTGCTATCAAACATTTATACATGTAATTACAAAAGATAAACACACATATTCTGTCTCATGTAACATAAGCAGGCATGTGTGTTGACAACAAAGGGACAGAGATATGAAGAAAGAACAATAGATTCCACTGCTATTTATTTTATTATAGCAATATTTTTAAGATGATAAGAATCACCACTGAAACACATTTGCCTTCTTCTCTGAATTTGATTGTTTGATTTTTGCTACAAAGGGCATGCATCAACACAGACAAAACCTTGTCAGATCTTCTCTAAATGATCAATCTCTTTTGAGTGATTAAACATGTTTATTGTATATATTTAGATATTCTGTAATACAAGAGACTCAGTGCATCATTGAGGTCACCTTAGAAAAAACATTTGACTTAAGTAGGCTCACTATGCAAAATAAAACTTGTGTAATACTTTATAAGTGTGTCACCTTTTAATGTTATGTTCTTTAGTAAAATGTAAATGTATTCACTATTTGGACAATTTCTCATCATCATAATATTACATTTAACTTCAAATGTCAAGTTTCATCAAAGTTATCAAAGAGTATGTAACAAAGAGACATGTAACAAAGAGACATATAAAAATACACCTAACAGTAAGAATTTTAATTTAGTTTTTATCTATAGATAAGTTCTTTTTAGTATTTACAAGATGTTCTACCCCTTATAAAAAGCTTAATTTTGGTAATTCTTTAAGTGAGAAGTAAGGAAGAAAAGAAGGAAGGAATGGAGTCAAAGTCCTTAAGAGCCCCCAAAAGTTGTAAAGTATCTGCTGTTTTACATATTTACAGTTTATTGGCCAAGGACATTAACATAACCTGGTATTTTAAACCCATTTATTTGGTCACACATGCATTCAGCCATGTTGCCAAGTTTGAACAAAATATAAACATCACATTAAAATCAATAAAAATATATCATTTTACCCTATCTTACTAAACTGTAAATATAGAACTATACTAAGAAGTAGGATAGGGCTAGAGATTTAGCTCAGTGGTTCCAATGTCTGCCTAACTAATCACAAGGTCCTTGGTTTGATCAGGGTAACCACATACAACAATACCGGGTGTGGAGACTCATGCCCACCAGCAATCAGTACCACATACCACAGTGTCAGGCGTGGTGGCTCGCCTGTAATCCCAGCACTTAGGAGGTAGAGGCAGGAGGATTGCTGAGTTCCAGGTTTGCCTGGGCTACACAGTGAGCTCAGTGCCAACTTGAACTACAAAGCAAGACTCTGTCTAAAATAAAAAAGTAGGACAAAGGCCTTGTTTGTACTTCTAGAAAGAATGCTAATTACTGCAAATAGCACAGTGAAGAAATTTATATTTACCACAAGTTATGTCAGGGAATGCTCAGTTTAAATTTGAAAGAATTTGGATAAGCCATGTGGGTGAAGAGGAAGATTTCATATTGTTACATATTCAACTAAACATAGGTCAAGAAGAGAAAGTGCTGGATAACAGAAAAATTTGAACTCAGTTCTATAGCTGAACAACATAACAAAGACTCAGCTGTGTTGGTATCAATCATCTTTCTTCCTTGTATTTTCATAATACTGCACTCAGCCTCAGTCCTAAATAAATACTCTATTCACATTTCAATAATAACCACTTGGAAGAACATAAAGCAATCCAAATATTTACATTCTTTTATTGACTTGCTAAGCAGTCTTTCATTTTGATATTTAAAACATACAAGATGATTAAAATGATTATTATGATGTTTGTACTACTTCCTTTATCTCTTGTTTATAAGAACCACAAAGCACTATCCATAGTCCACACAAAATCTTGCATGCAGATGTTTAGAGTTGTTTTATTTATAATTATCAAAAATTTGGAAGCAATTATAATATCTTCTATAGATGAACTGGTGCAATCTGTTATCAAAACTAAAGCAAACACATACTGGTACAAATTCCCAATATTAAGTGTGATCATGATGTGTGTATACAATGTACCAATAAATAAGAAAGAAAAGAAAAGAAAGAAAGAAAGAAAAAGAAAGAAAGAAAGAAAGAAAAGAAAGAAAGAAAGAAAGAAAGAAAGAAAGAAAGAAAGAAAGAAAGAAAGAAAGAAAGAAAGAAAGAAAGAAAGAAAACAGAAAAACCAGGCCACCCAAAGACATAGTACACTTAAGTGCATCATGCTAAAATCTGAAAAGTTGCAAGTTTCATGCTTTCAATATTGGAAATTCTGGGAAAAAATATGGAAACAGGAATAAGTTCTGATAGTCAAGAGTTAAAGGGGAGGGAGGGAGGAATAAGCAGAACCAATGGCCAGTGATCTTGTTCTACCCGGTATTACAGTGTTAGGGAGCTATTGCTTGAGCATTGCCCAAATCCACAGCACCTGTGACAGCGAGAGGGGACACCCGAGATCTGAGGCTGCCGGATAATCCTTTTGTGTTCACGCGGGCAGAATGACTGTGGCAAAGGTCCTCCTCTGCAGAGAGGTGCGGACAGACGGGATGTGGTGCAGAGTCACGGAGACTCCGCACTTTCCGTGAGCCTAAAATTGTCCTGAAACATAAGGTCTATTAACAGACCTGTCCGGGGAAGAAGACCTGCATCGGTGTCACCTCCTGCCCTGGTTCCACCTTACCTCTTCCAATATTCCAGACCTTTTCTTTCCCTTCTGAACCCTGTGACACTCCTCACACAGAACACACATTCGGCCATAGTGGACATTCCATTTTGCCTTGCTAAAAACTCATTCACATGCAGAGGATCCTGTCCACCTGAAGTGAACATATTTTTTCCTATAAAATCTAGCCCAAAGCAGGATGAGTTAAAATATTTTAATACTACCTTAATCAAGGCTTATTGGATTATAGAGATTCTTAAACTATGGCTTTAAAAAGAGAAATATGTATGTATGTAGGTGTGTGTATCTATCTATCTATCTATC
>PVIC010056057.1:0-11012 GCA_004025085.1 Thryonomys swinderianus
CCAGTGAGTCACAGCCACACCGCGTGCAGCAGGGACGATGACCAAAGTGTCCCGGGTGGCTGGGATTCGCTTCTTCAAGCTCCAGTGGGTCCGAACTTGAACTCTATCCTCTGTCCAACACACGGACACTACAACCTAGGGAAACGGCACCACTGGGCGGAGGCACCGTCAGGGAATGTCCACGCCACCTTTTTCACTGTTTGGCATTTGCAGGGAGCAGACAGCATCGACAGCGTTCATACAAAGGCACTTTCCTCAAGCCCAAGCCTTTCCCGGTCCATCCCTTGAATTCAACAGGTTCTCAATAATTTACTAAATGGATCCACCCGGAGTCAAATCAAAATGACAACAGCCTTGCCGGGCGTGGTGGCTCACGCCTGTCATCCCAGCACTGGGGAGGCAGAGGCAGGAGGACTGCTGAGTTTGAGGCTTGCCTGGGCAACATAGTGAGCTCAGAGCCAGCCCGAACTACAAAGCGAGACCCTGTCTCAAAAAAAAAAAAAAAAAATGCCAACAGCCTCTAGCAGGACAGCTCACTGAAGCTCCAGGCGTGGACTGAGAGCCGCGGCGTCCAGCCGAAGGATAGGAAGAGGTGAAGGTCTCTCCACAGCCTCTCCCAGCAAGGCCTGGGCTACAAACTGCAGCCGGGTCTGGACACATTCACCTGCAGAGACCCGGGCTCCTAAACTGAGTGGAACTGACTTTTGATGTCTAAGTGAAGCAGACTTCACACAGAGGGGCCGGTTTCCCTGGTGTCTTGGGAAATTAGCAGAAAAGCTGGCCCTGCAGTCCGCCACCGCATCGATAGGCACTGCACCCCTCAGACAGGGCCTGCGCCCTCCGGAACCTCGCTGGCACCTGCCGCTGCCTCACCATCCAATCCCACCCATTTCCTGTCCTGCCAGGAACCCCCTGTCCTCAAGGATCTAGAGCCCTCCAAATAAATATGTCAACGGCATGGGCCAGAAGCAGTCCTTGGGCCACAGTTTGACTTCAGGAGACGAGAACTTAAAGTCATACACGGGGCAGGTTTTCTCCCACAAGAAAGATTCTGTGTTGGGAAAAAAAAAAAAAAACATGGCGGTGCTCAGAACCCTAGGAATTCATGAACACTTAAAACAAACAAGCCTTCTTTGACAGGACGGGGGGGGGGGGGACACGGTCGTGCTGTGCTCCCCAGTCTGGCCTTGGACTTGCTGTGTAGCCCAGCGAGGTCACTTCCTGTGTCTTAAACTCATGACCCTCTTTGCCTCCAGCCCCCCAGGGTGGGATTATACGCATGCGCCATCACACCCAGTTTAGAAAAAGCAGCTCTTGGGCTGGTAATTTGGCTCAGTGGTGCTGTGTCTGCCTCAGAGGCACAAGGGCCTGAGTTCGATCTCCAGTGGAGGGAAAGCTAAAGCAACCCTTAAGCCCTTGGAACGACAAGCCTGGCTGTCACTCCAGGCCCTTGAGGCACCTGTCATGGGCACGACTTTCTGCTCTCTGTGGCCTCAGCTCCCCCTGCCTCAAAGCCCTTTCAACCCATTGATCTGCTTCTACAGGATGCTCTTCCCTGCATCTTGGTTTAGCTGCCTGTTCGAGATACAAAAGCTTTAGGGTACATCTTTAGGGGCTCCACTGGCTACTCCATCTAAAGATGGCCCTTTGCTCTCGTGTCCCCCAAACCAACAACTCTGTCTCACCTTCTACCGATGCCCTAAAGCTTTGTGTTTGAAATTACATGTTTAGATAACGATTGTCTGTGACTCTCCATTGATTATAAGCCCCAGGAAGAGCCATGCCCAGCTGGTAGCCCTGTGCCTGTCAGTCACCTTCCACAATGGTGCCACAAAGCAGAGGCCCAAGGACCTTTGACAGGTAATGTCCACGTGAGTGGCCAAAGAACACAGAGAAGAAGGCTCTGAGCCTTAACTACTTACTTCAGGGCTGATTGCGGGAGCGTTATTCACACTTCCGACTCTCAGGTTGAGCTACTGAGCAAGTGGGAATTCAGTGCCTCCCCAGAGAGCGGCTCTGCACCATAAAAGGACCATGTACGTCCGGTGCCTGTGCAAAGCCTGGTAACTCGCAAGTTCTCGGAAAGAGTGGCTGCTGAGGAGGTACCTGCTGACCACAGCTGATCCACAAATGAGGACTAATGTGGGGTTCCGGCGCCCCGCTAGGGACATGTCAATGTGTTTATGTTCTTCCCATGTTCATCCTAAAGCCACTCCGTAGATTGATTTTTATATCTGCCTGGACATGAAGAGAATTTCTGTGTGACACAGGAAAATGAACTGGGACAAGCACGGAATATAAATGAAACAGGTCTTTGTGTCCGTGGCGCGTGTCAAAACCAGCACCTTCCTCTCTACTGGCCAGAAAACGTTAAGAAAATGATAATTCGCAACTGTTCCAGTGGGTGGCGCCATAGGACAAAACGTGGGGAGGAAAAAGCTTCTCCACTAGGTTGGCTAAATTCTGCCCTGTGCCTGTATGACTTCTAGGATTCACCTTCAGAGCTGCCAGGAAACACCAGTTTGCACCCTATCGAGGCAGGTGGCTTGACTCGAGGAATGAAGGCCGCAAACCTCATCAAAATATTTCTCAGACAGAAACTGCGTCCCAGTGACTCCACCATGCGGCAGCACAGGGCCGCCGGGTCCCCAAGTTTCCCAGTTTCCTTTCTTTCTAGAGGGTGGTGAGGGGACGAGGAAAGCGGGGGGCAGCACGAGGGGACCGCCTGAGCTTCTCCCATCACGTCAACAGCCCTCTCTGGTAAGACAACTGTAGACAGGCTGTGCATATCTAAAGCTTCAATAATCAGAATTTATCTTACTTTCTAGTAGAAAAATGAAACCAGTGGTTCTAACAGCATAAAAGCCCCACAATGCATTTTTACATATGATGATCTATGTAAATAGAAGAGAAGGAATAAAAAGGAATAGTCCTGGTAGTAGATATATGATAGAAATTGGAATGCGATCATTCAGATACGCAATGACTTCCGAAGCCTCGATGGTGCGAGGGCGTCTGTACCGGACCGAATCAGCTCTGCGGAGGCGCCTCGGGAAGCGACCTTTCCCTCGGTTACCGAGCAGTTCCCGCGGTTCACTCCGCATCTGCGCGTGCTCCCTGCCGGGGCGAACCACGCGCTCTCAGGGCTACTTCGCAGCACCCCGTGGCACCACATGCTGAGGGGTGGCCGCCCCTGCCAGGGGCCAGCCCCGGAGGGCTGAGGATACGGCCCGGGCCCCTTCCCGCCCTCCCAGCATCACAGCCCGGAGGAGCTGCCTTAAGCCGCGCGGCCACGCACTCAACACAAACGCGAGCTCTGAGAAGGGCCGTCGAGGGCCGCCGCGTCCTGGGAGGGCTGCGAGCCGGCGAGGGCGCCTTGGTCTGCGGGCCGCAGGAGCGGGCAGCCGTGGCCACGGGGCAGGGACGCGCTGGGCCCCCGGAAGCCACCCGGGGAGGGTCCGCGGGGCAAAGGTGGCGGAGGCCGGGACACGCTGGGCTGCGCCGTCCTGCTCTTTCCCGGGCTCGCGCCTCCGCGAACTGGGGGGCCCGGGGCTCGCTCGTCCCCCCCGGGCATCCTGCGCCTTGTCAGTGCGAAGTCCCTGGGCAGGTTCCCGCACACGGCTGTCCGCTGACACAGCCACGAGCTGCTCTCATGCAAAGCTACGTCCCCCGCGAGCAGGCCTTTACCGCCCAGACGCCCCCTTCCTCCCGAAGTGGGCTCATGCCAGTTAAAGTCACACGGCGGCGCCTGAAGCCAGGACCCCCCCCCCCCCCGGCCCTGTGCCCTAGAACAGCGTTTCCGAGGAGAGGGAACCACCTGGAGGTGACCCCACGGTCAGAGCGCCTTCCTGGGGGCCCGGTGGCGTTTCTCCTCGGCCTACCGCGGGTTTCCGCAGGCGAGGCCCAGACCGGCGCCCAGACTCTGGGGGCACGGAAAGGGCAGTTTGCTCGGCCGCGTCTCCCACTTGCAGCTCTACAACCCCGGAGCTAAGGCGCCAAGACCGCGTTTTAAACAGAGTCTCCCACGACACTGTGATGACACAGCCGTCTGAGGGCCAGGGCTCCTGGAAGACGAGGCGCACCGTGTCCCGGAGCCTTGGGCGGAGCCGTTACCCGCGGGGGAGGGGGCGCCCTCACGGGGCGGGGCGCAGGGGCTGAGCGAGCCGGACCCTCCCCGCCCCCCCGCTCACCTTGCAGGCGGTACAGCTGCCCGGTGCTGTGCTGCCGGGTGATGTGCTGCCAGTAGGCGCTGCGCGGCAGGGGCACCATGGTGCTCAGCGAGGCGGCGCGCTCGCTCATCTTCATCTGGAGCTGCGGCCAAAGGAGAGAGAGGACGGTCAGCGGTGGGGGCGAGGGACCCCCTGGAGGCCTGGCGGCCCTGGGGCTCTCGGGCGCCGGCGAGTGCCCCGCAGACGGGCACGGCGGGCCTTCCTCCGCTTGGCTCCTGGTCCTTCACCTGCATGGCTCCGCCCAGGCCCCGCGGCCCCGGGAGCCGCCCTGACCCACTGCAGGCCGCTAAGACGCGAGCCCGCAGGCGTCTGCGGAGAACCCAGCGAGGCCTGCGCACAGCGGCACCCCCCGCTCCTCGTCTCCAGGGCTACAGAATTCACTCCACATAGTCAGGGCCCGGTAAGTGTTGTTGAATACAGTGAGGGTTTCCGAGGGCACCCGAGACGGGAGACAGGCTCAGAGTCTGTTTGCGAATTACAAAGCGACAGTGACAATGACCAGGCAGCGCCCGAATGAAGCTGGCCGTGGAGTCCCTCCTGCACCCAGAGCCAGGCGAGCCCGGGGCGGCTCTTCTGGCAAAGCCGGTTTGAAGTGGGTGTCCTGTCACCGCGAGCATCGGATGAAGCCCAGAGCGCTCCGCAGTCAAGGCGGAAGTGCCCCTGCTGGACAGCGAGCGGCCAGTGAACTGACCACACAGGCGGGGGCGGCGCGGGTGCAACGAAAGGAAAACAGGGGCACATGGAAGAGCAGGTTCAGTGGGAGCAGCTGCCAGCCACGCTCTGGCCTGAGCCCTGGTCTTGGACACAGTCATGACTCGGCTTTATTCCCGCACAGCTGACCATCGGTGAACTCCGAGTGACCCACCTCACTCTTTCAGCGCGTTTATGAACATGTGGATTCATTCTTTGGGGGGTAGCTTCCTTCAGGGAAAATGGGGCGCCTTGAGTACCCCTCACTTGAGGCCGGGCTATCTGCGCGTAGACACGACACCATTAGCTGGCAATTATACCTGAAGATGGAAGATTCAGAGCAACGGAACAGGAAACACACACGCACTATCCAGGAAGGAAACACAGTGAGCCCCAGACCATGGTCCCTGCAGACACCACGTTTGTGCTCACGTGACCAGTGGTGGCATGAAAGAGTTCACCGTGACACATGAGGGGCGGGGAAGAGACACCCGCCAGTTTAGACTCGGTGGGCACAGCACGGACCGGGAAAGAGAAACGGACATGATGCTGATGGCGATTACATTTGTAAGGCTTGTGGGGAAAACGCGGAAGAATAACACGTGTCTCTCCACGTGTCTTCAGCATGGCAGTTTCAGGTACGGTATCGAAACACCCGAGACCAAAACTCACTGGAGTTAATGAGACTCAACTTGAAAAAAATGATAATAACCATTCACTCAACAGATAATGCAATGTCTGTGTTGCATTTACATCTGTTGGATTGAATTCCCGGTCCTGACCACAGCAGCACAAAACCAAGGTGCATTTTCAAGCATAGGAGTGCAGTATGCATTTCACAGGTGTACATCTTCCTAAAAACACCCTTTTAAATCAAAAGGTCTGAAAGCTGAGTACTATGCTGGTGGAAAAGTTCGCTGGCTTTTTCTGTAGATCTGAAAAATCTTTAAAAAATTTTTACTAGTGACATGATGGCATTCAATCTAATTTATATACATGCAAGAAATAAACAGAGGGGAAAACTGAATTTAGAAGCACCGATTATTTGATTTGCTTAATATAAAAAGATTACATTTAATATAATAAGAATTTTAATATAAAGGGAACACTTGGGGAATAGCAGTCACTTTGAATTATTCACTGCTTCTCCGCAAATACATTTGGGCAGCCCAGCTTGGTGTGACTGTATTTTTAGAAAGCTTACTTAGGAGTAAGAATGAAAGGACACAGTACCATGTTTTGTAGAGGACAATGCAAAGCCTTAGTCTGAACTTGTCCCTCCTCAGCCCTTTAAAAGAATATTTAATTTTATGAAAGGAACATTGGAGTCGTACTCAAAAAAAAAAAAAAAATGAGGACGTCTCCACATTTAACAACACAAAATGTTGGAATAATTCTACCCGGGTGCAAAGATGTAGAAAGTCATCTAGCAACAGTCCAACAGGGAAGTGGGCCTTTGTGTCTCCGTGTGGCTGTGAGCCGCTCAAACCCGGGGCGGGACGAAGGGATTGGACGGAACCCAGGTACGTCACCCGGGAAATGCAAATTAGCACCCATCTGGGAAGAAGTTAAAATGGGGAACCTGAATTCTCTGGAAAGAAGACTTGCCATCTATCTCTTCTGTAAAAATTTCCATATGGAGCCAGAGATTTAGCTCAGTGGTTCTGGCGCCTGCCCCACAAGCGCAAGGTCCTGAGTTCGATCCCGGTAACCACCTACAATGCTGGGCGTGGTGACTCACGCCCACCAGCCATCAATACCACATACCACAGTGCAGGGCGTGGTGGCTCACACCTGTCATCCCAGCACTCGGGAGGCAGAGACAGGAGGATTGCTGAGTTCCAGGCTTGCCTGGGCTACATAGTGAGCTCAGAGCCAGCCTGAACTACAAAGCGAGACCCTGTCTCAAAAAAAAGAAAAAAACTCCATATGTTTCTTATGTTTGACTCTTTGTTTTTCTGTAAATAGTAGGTTCACATTTTTTATACAAACAAAAATTACTCCAAATAATAAAATTAGAAGATACAGGGATCTCTGCCATCATGGGGCTCTGACAGGCCCGAAAAGCCCCCTGTCCACCACGCTGTGGGGAAGTCAGCTCGGGGAAGACCACACAGACACAGGGGCGCCGTCACTTTGGGGGTGACTTGGCCAGCCACGGGAGGCTGGCGGCCAGGGAGGGGTGACAAGCACTGTGGGACAACGCGTGGCTGGAGGTGCTGCTGTCACGGCTCCGCCCTGAAGCGTGCCCGGAAGGCCGTCTGTGTGTGGAAGGTGACTGGACCACCCGCGGCGGAAGGAGCTGTTAGAGGGCGGGGCCTACTGGAAGAGGCGGGGCACCGAGGACCTCCCCGGCGAGGTGCAGCCCCTTCCCATCCCCCCCTCCCGTCTCTCCGCTTCCTGATGCCGCGGGATGAGTCGTGTCCTCTACCCAGGGCCGCCCACTGGCCCGTTCCTGGCCAGGCCTTCCACCAGGGCCGTTCTGCCTCACAGCCTGCTGACGAGGCCCGAATCCTCCAACCGGCCTGAGTCAAAGGAAACCCTGGCTCCTATAGGTTGTGGCTCTCTGGGACTGGGTCCCCCCGATGAGGCCTGGTCAAGACCGCTGGCTTGAGAAGGTCCAGATGACAGAGGTGGAGGGAGGGCTCTCTCCGGGAAGCTGGGAGCTAACGGGGAGGCTGCTGACCAGCCAGCCTGAGCAGGACCTCTCTCCCCAGACGGACCCCTGGAACCCCGTTCGTCTCTGACCCTAAATTGAAGTCGCAGCGGCCCTGCCTGTGCAAGCCTTGATTTAAAAGCACTTTTTCTTCCAGTTTAAGGTTACAGTTCTGCTCCCATTAATCTGGGTTTCTCTCACGTACAGAAAATCCCTTGATACCAACACAACCTCAGTACTAGAATGAATTATCAAAATTATCACTTAGCAAATGAGTCTGACTCGTGTGAGAATATAGAATTGATATTATCGTGGAATGAACTGTATGCTCACACTTCTTCCCCTAACAAACCCATACTGCTGGACTCTGTAAAAAAAAAAAAAAAATCAACAAACAGAGCAAGATCATAAGTCATTCCTTCTGTTTCCCGTGTCAGCAAACCGGACACCGTCGTGAAACACCGAGCTCAGAAGAACTCGGTGAGCTTCCCACTGTCTCCCGAGGTAACCGGCCATGACGCCAAGCATCCTGGGGCAGACGGCCCAACGGCACGAGGAGGACACTGCTTGGCAGCCTACAGCCCTGCACCACTCAGCCCGCCAACCGCACCTCTGCACCCGGCCCGAGGGCTTTCTCCACACTGCGCCTCGCTAACCCCAGGGGGCTCCCCAGGAGACAATGCAGAAGCCATCTCCCGATGGATTCTCCCCTCATCCCTTCTCCTTCCCCAGCAGGACCGGGTGCCCTTGCAAGCCCCGTAGCCACTGGGATCGTTTCTGCAACAGCTACCACACTGGCCTGCGCCCCACAGGAGACTGAGGTCTCCCACAAAGGAGTGACAGCCTTTATGACTGGGTCTCGGGCGCTGAAGTCGAGGCTGAATAAATGTGTGCTGAGTAAATGAACGAATCCAGCCTCTGTCCAACCAAATGGTGAGCAGCACTGTTCAGGGAAATCTTCTCATGAATCCAGCAAATGAGAAGCAGTTAAGCTACCAGAGTTCATGCAGAAACTTCAGGTCCAGGCCAAAGAAATGTGGTGGACGTGGTTTTGGGGGTGTCAGTGCTAAACGTTCAGCACCTCCCATTCCGGGAGTGAGCTGAAGCGCTGGGAGAAAGACCCGCTGGTGCGCGGAGTACAGTTTAGGACAATCCAGCAGCAGGTGACCTCAGCTCCTCATGCTGTCGGCCATGTCAGCTCAAGACCCCACCAGGAAGCAGAGAAGGCTTCACGGAAGCCAAGTGGGTCTCTCATTGTTCTGCTGCCCTTGAACTGCCCTCTACACAGCCACGGTGCGCGGAGAGCCCTTCCTAACCCGGCCCACCTGAGTCCTGTGCAGTCAGTCCACTGGGCCTTGTCCTCCTCCGGGGGAGACAAAAAGCCTGGAGCCCCTCACCCGCAAAGGTGCGTCTCCTTCTCAGTCCTCCCCGGGAGGACCAGGTTATACTTTAGATCCTGCTTCATAGCCGCTGTGTGGGCCCTCAGAGCCTCTTTTCTACGCAAACTAAGAGACGGTAAACAAATAAAACAGTCACATTTTCATCTCAAAGAAGAATGAAGCTCTGCTGCACACCACGACCGCTGCGAACCTGCAGTAAATGCACTAGGTGGGAAAAGCCAGTTGCACAGACCTCAAACAGACGGGTCTGCCGGAACGGAAGGCCCGGGGGAGACGAATCCCGGGGCATAGACGGCAGGTGGGCGGTTGCGTTGGCCTCCAGGGCCGCTGGCTACCGCAGACTGCGTTTCCTCTCAGGGCGAGGCAAATATTCTGTCATCAACTGTGTGGTGATATCGCAGGTCTGAGCAGAGTCCAGCAGATTCACAGGTCAAAAGGACATGGGGGGAGGGGTAAGGCCCGTGGGGGATGTTCGTATCTCAGCAAAGCTGACATCACAAACGCAAGACCAGACAGCAGCAGGCACAATGCAGACCATTAGGACACCACGGACGGCCCGCCCGGCGGTCCTGGGCGACGTGGCATTTAAACAGATCTGAGTGACGACTGGCCAGGACACGTTCTCGCCGCCAGCGCCAACAGCACGGTCAGGGCCTGGTGAACACCTCCCACCACCCACAGCCAGGGAGCACGGCCAGCCAGGACCCTTCCCTCGCCGGGACGAGAACGTCAGAGGAGGAAACCGCTCGTGACCAGCCTCCTCGCAGAGCTCGCCTGCGGGGAGACAACGGCCGCCCCCACTCGCGCCGCCCGCATCTCCGGCCTCCGAGCTCCCCGCTGCGCGGGGCCGCCCCTTGCTGCTCCTGGGCTTCTGCGCGGAGCCTGAGACCAGGGACGGGGCCGGAGCCAGCGGCAGCTGCCACACTGCACCGGACTGTCCTGCGCGGGGCTCCAACCGCTTTTATGGCAGAGCGTTGTGTTTGCAGAAGTCTGAGCAGCACAGCGGCTACGACCGTTTGCTGCTGCGGTTGCTGCTGCGGTTGGCGACGGCACCGAACGGCCCGGCCCCAGCCGGAAGGCGGCGCAGCCCGCCGCGGAGGCAGACAGACCGGATCCGGACTTCAACATCCAATTCCTTTCTCAGCGCACCGGGTCAGCTTCCTCTCAGGCCTCCTGCTAAAATGCCAACGATATTATAATTTTCCTTTCAGTCAACCTGAAGGGACCGGGAAAGGACACAGTTTTGACAGTGTCATGGCTGTGTCTAGACGTCCCCCCAAAGCTCAGGCAGTCGTGGGGGGGAGGGTTCAGAGGAGGCTTGATCTAGAGGGTGCGGTGCCGGGATTGAGGGTGTTTGGCATGAAATCATCCCACTGACCGGTTTGGCATAGTTCTGCCTAAGATTAAGGGTGCGAGTGCTGCACCGCCCTAGGTTTAGTAGCCGGCCTAAAACAGGCGAGAGCGAGAGAGAGAGAGTGCGCATGCGCTGGCCCGTCTGCTTCCTCTGGGCTGTTTCTGCTCTGCGATGCCTCTTTCCTGTTCCACCCCGCCCCGGAGCCAGCCGAGACTGGACTGGAACCCTACAGAGCAGTGATGGCTTTCCTTTCTGGGTCTCCGCACTGAAGCTGAGGCTAAATGAACAGTGAGCTAAATAAACTTTTTCCTCCTTTAACCTCGGGTTCGGGTATTTCGTCTCAACCGTGAGAAAAAGTAATTAGGTACGATTCAGCTGGGAGTAAGAGCCACACTCACACTGGGTATCTTCTCGACCTGACAGACTTCCCAGGCTTGTGGGATTCTGGTAGTAGCCTCAATTACACAGTATGGATAAAACTGGGGCGGGCCGGAGGGTTAGCTCAGTGGTTCCGGCGCCTGCCTCGCAAGCGTAAGGACCTGAGTTCGATCCCCGGTTACCACATATAATGCTGGGCGTGGTGGCTCACGCCTGTAATCCCAGCACTTGGGAGGCAGAGACAGGAGGATTGCTGAGTTCGCGGTGGCTTGTCTGGGCACCATAGTGAGCTCAGGCCCAGCCTG
>PVIC010056058.1:0-11051 GCA_004025085.1 Thryonomys swinderianus
CACTCACCATGGCACACTCGAGCTTCGTTCCTCTTGGGGGGCTCAGGCTCCTCGACACGACAGCTGAGTCAGGCAGGCTCCTCTCTGCTTCTCCCACTGCAGGCCCTGGTCTCACCTGAGGTTCAGTAGAAGCAGGCGGCCGGAGCAGGGGCTCCTGGAGCCTCCTTGTCAGCCAGGATCAAGTGACACTCCTCAAGGGTGGAAATATAAAATACCATACTCTCTAGAGGTGCCCTGTCCACCCTGCCCCTTGACATGGAGCTAGAGAAAGAGTGAGAGGCTCTGGGCATGGGGGCGTTTGCCTACACTCCCAGTTGAGGCAGGAGGATTTCAAATTAAAGCCCAGCCTGGGCAATTTAGTGATTTATGAGGACCTGGTCTTAAAAAAATAAAAAGAGTTGCGGATGAATGTAGCTTGGTGCAAAAATTATTTTTTTAAAAAAGCAGAGTTAAGAGGGATTTTTAAAATTCCAAGGGCAGGAGTGAAGTAGGGGCTTTTCAGCTGGTTAGAAGAACAAAACCACTGCGAACAGGACAAGGCGGACACGGTGGAGGACACGTTGGGCTCGTCCGCAGCGGCGTGTGCTGAGCTCTGGGATTCGCCATAGTGAAAGGCAGGCCTGGAGCTGGCGTCTCTCTGAGGTGCTGGAGAAATTTCAGCTCTGGGCTCAGCACCGTCTGTGGCACCAGAGGCATCTCCAAGACAGTGGTCCAAACAGGGTGTTTTAGAATGACATGGGGGGCTGTAACTTAATCTCAATAGGAGCAAATACAGGGAATTGTAAGCGGAGAGAAATCGGGGTGCAGCCCTGTGCACCCAGGAGGATCTGTCGTGCCGTCCACAGGGCAGGTCCCCTCTGCACGACTGCGCATCCGGGACTGGGACCCCCTCCTTCACACAGACCCGCCCCCCGGCCCCAGCCCAGTGTCCTGCAGCCCCACAGCCTCTTCCCGGGCCGGACCCCAGGCTCTGGGTCTCAGCGCCTCCTTTCTTCTCTCTTGGCCCCGCGTTTCCATTTTCCTTCTGCTGCTGTGAGGGACACTGGCAGAGCCCTGGTTCCCCGGGGGAAACGGAATCGCCCCCCGTTCCTCTAATGCCACATCAGAGAGAGGCTTTTGTCCACAGTTACATGCCACAGAATTTCCGCATTCAGATTTGACTTTGGCAGTCTGTCGGGTGGTCGAAGCGTCGCCTTGTGACAGGACAGCCGATGCCACTGTTCTGGGCACTCGCCAAGCCCCAGGCCCTCGCACCTCCACAGGGCAGGGCGCCCTCAGTGACCAGACCTCAGCGGCTCCCGAGTTCTTGACCGTCCTGCTGGCTGCGCATTGGAGCCCTTGTCAGGCCGCGCTGCCTCCTGGCAGAATTCATGTGAGGTGTAAACACCTTCACAGCTATCACTGCTTTGCATGTTAATTGTCCTTCCTCCCTGGGAACCCACAGAGCCCTGGGCCAGGATGGGCACCCGAGCTCCGGGTACTGTCCAAACTTAACACCTGAGAGAGAACAGGGTCCTCCTTGAATTCTAAGATTTACTTCCCATGGAACTTCAAGGAAACCCCTTCTGCAGACCAAACAGGTCAACTGGTCAACCAGGCACAGCAAAGGTGCCCAGAGGCAGAGAGACGGAGACCAAGGGCAGCGATCACTTCCTGGCGCTCCCAGGCAGGAAACATATTTACTTTTTGCATTTCTAGAGTCATTCGAAACAATTCCTGAACATTAAAAATCGTGCACCCATTTGGAATAATTGAAACTGAAATGGGAATGGAATTACATCTCACTAATCCATTTACAATGCTATGAATTGCTTCTCATAGCCAACCGCCAGATGGGCTGCTTCATTTAATAACTTGACTGCTGACGTCCCCCCGGGCGAAGAGACAGTTTTACCACCAACCGCGGAGCGTCTCCCCTCTCTCCTTTTTCCGGAGGTGGCCTGGCTCGGCTCCAGGGCCTCTGAGCTCTCGGCCAGGGGAGGAGCTCCTGCCGCTGCCTTCCCTGCTCCACGCCACCCTGCGTCTGCAGGGCACAGAAAGGTACGAGGGAGGTGGCCTGCTTTGTTCCCCGACAGTGACGGCTCCGTTTCTCCTGATTCATAGGGCTGGAATATGCCCAGCTGCCACACCTGCACAGCGGGCACCACATGGAACTGTCAGAAAAGCCTCTAAACCCAGGGCACTCGGGGGACACTGCGGGGAAGAAAGGGGTGTCCCTGCAGTGCGATGGGGCCAGGGAACCGCTGCTCTGGGGACCGGGGAGCGAGGTGACCACCTGGCATCTTCTTTCGCGCACCAGGTGTGCTAGATTCCCCTCATCTGCCCTGTCGGGAAGGTCCAAGACGCAGAGATGGCAGGGCAGCAGGGAGGGCCCACGCTGAGCCCTTCGAAACCTCGGATGGGCCATAAGATGCCGCTGGCCTCGTTTTCCTACTATTAGACGCTGGGTGGGTGGCAGAAAGAGGAACGGGGGAGCCTTAGCATTCTTCAGGGGGGCAAAATGGGGGGGAGGACATAGGACCACACTGGCGGGCACGACAGGTTCACGACGGACGGCAGCGAGGTGATTATTTCAGAGAGATGGCTCAGGCTGAGTTCTTCGCTGCTGTGGGCCTGAAGTCAAAAAAATAGAAGAAGAAATAAGAATGGAAGAAAGCCACTGAAAGATATTCACCGAAGACCATCTGAAATTATACCTCTAATTAACTAATAATTTAAAAACTTCAAGAGGTAGAGGAGGGAGGGAAGGGGAAGACGGCGAAGCCGTGTGACATCGGGGTACCAACTCCTCATGAGTGTACGACGCCTGTGCTCTGCAAACACGGACAGCAACACGGAGCAGAACACCTCAGCCCTTGGGTTTGTGTCTTTCCACACGCCACGGGGACACAGCGGGAACACGCAAGGCTCTCCTGGAGTGTGCGGAGGTGACACAGCTGTTGCCAGGACGACTGCTCACGAGATTCTTTGAGCTGCGAGCTAAAGTAGCCGCGCCTGGTCTCCCGGGGACTCCTTCCCCGAAGGACCAGGAGCTGCGGCCCAGACTCAGCGGGGGGGGGGGCACCCCTTTGAGAGTAACAGCAGAGCTTGTTTCCGGTGGAAACAACCAGCACCTTCTGCTTCCAGCGATGAAATTCAGTCTTCTAGGTGAAAATCAGATTTCTCCCCCAAATTTGAGCTTGATGTTCCTAATGCCACATGAATGAACAGCAATCGCATTTTGATGTCATAGAATGCTTACCTCTGAGAACCAGCCTGTCCTGATGACCAATGCAGGGCTCCGAGCATATGGAAGGCCCATCGGCCCCGCCTCACAGCCCTGCGGAAGGGACAGTGATATTGCTCCCGGGCGGCGTTTCCAGGACGGAGCCCTACAGGGCAGAGCTGCCACAGTACAGGACCAGCACGGGGCTGGGAGGTGCTGTGTAAGCCTCGTCTGGTTGTAAGAGGCGGGAGACTAAGGGGAAATAGAGGAATTCTCCAAGATGATGCTAGATCTTCTTCTAGCAGCTTATTTAAGGACAATGGACCCTTAAGTTATGACCAGCCTGACATGCAACCAACTTGGATTGTGGCCAGAGTTTCAGACTTAACTTACAATCAAAGTCTCGAGTTACAGTCGAGATGTCTGCCCCTTGGGTTCCAGATGGTCTCAGATACAGACCTGACCCTTACAGAGTCTGGAAGGAACACGACAGCGCCCTCTGCTGGGTGGGGTCATTGAGAAACCCCGGGCCGGCGTCTCTCTGAGGACGCTGAGATCTGCCTGTGGACGGAAGAGAGAATTGGAAGGCTGTGTAAGGAACCTGAGCCTTCTCTGATCGACCTGAGTTACAACCAGCTCTCAAAGATAGATTGAGTTCATACGTCAGGGGCCCACGGTAATTATTTTTAACTATGGCAGTAATGCAAGGATATTGCAGACATTTAAAAAACTGTAGAACCTCAATTTTTAATGTTATTTGGTAAACATGTATAGGGCTTACCCTGCCCTAGCCAGTCTTCTGAACACCTATAAAAGTAGGTGCTACTCTAACCTTCAATTTACCTAGGAGCAAACTGAGGCAGGGAGGACACCTGATTTCCTGGGGTCAAATGGCTTTCAGGTGAGATTTAAACCGAATGCTGCCTTCCGGTCTGTGCTCTTTAATGCTGTGTGGGTATAAAGTAAAAATCACATGCATTCCCTCTCCTCCATTCCTCCTCCTTCCCTGCTCCTCCCCTTCTCCTCTCCCCTCCTTTCCTCTTCAGGCAAATTCTGGACCACGATATAGAATCCTGTTTGGCTTGTAATTTACTTCACAGGAGATTGCACAGTTCATAATTCATCGGTTCCTGTGTCACTGAGCCTCCAAGCTGGGTCTCTGGTGGCTTCCGGCCCCTCATCCTCTCCTGCCCCCGGAGGACGTGGCCGCTCTGGGTTGCCCACCGCACGGCGCTGTGTGAATCCCGTGCGAATCCGAGTGTGTCTCCACCCTTCACCACAGAGTGCTGCCAGAGCGGCCCGTTCGCAGTCAGCAGCCAAGGTGCCACTCCTGCACCGCCCACTCCGAGCCGAGGTGACTGTCCCCAGTGCCTGCGTCCCTGGTCACCAGGCCCGGGAGGGCGTCGCAGCAGAGGGAGGGCTTTGTCTTCCGTCCGGCTGCCCGGACTCTCTCGGGCTTGCATGTGACCTGCTCCTCTGTCCCGGGCACTTCTTGGATCCGGTCTGAGTGACCGTGGCCCATGTTTTGGGCCAGCTGATGACCTCCAAGCTGAGGATGAGTTGGCTGTTTTTGCCGCTGCTGTTTCGAAACGCACAGGTGTGTTTGGCTTTGGCTTCAAGGCGTGCGTTGATGCGCTGAAGAAAGAGTCTTTATGCAGATCGGCGGGAGACCAGCCGGAGGGAAGAGGGTCTCAGCGGACTGCCTGGCCTGGGACTGACTCGGTGTCTCAGACTTCCAGTTGCCCAGGTCTGTGTGGTCTGGGATCCCCTGGAAAGCTGTGTCCTGCGGACCTTCATGTGCATGAGCCTGGAGACTGGGGAAGGATGTTGGGTGGACACAAAGGGGAAGCCCAAGTGGGGAGGGAGGCGCTGGGCAATGTGTACTGACTGGCACAATGCGGGCATTGTCCTTTGGCCCCCGGGCCAGCTGGGCTGCAGGCAGGCCTGCAAGATGGCCCTTCTGCAGCTGCCTGAGCCCCTGGCCTGCCCATTCTGAGCTGGGCTATGGCCACAGCTGTGGGGCCGCTCCAGCTGACAGGGTGCAGACCTGTGCTGAGCGCCAGCGCTGCCCTCCCTGGCTTTGCATGGGCCAGCCGGCCATCTCCACTCTTCTCTGGGCTCTTCCTTGGCTCCTGAGACCTCCCTGATTTTGCTGGTCTGTTATTTTCTGACAGAGGGTCTGGATGCAGCCTGGGACAGCCTTGAATTCACAGTGGTACCTGCCTAGCATTGACCTTTGTCAGGAGTCTGACCCTTGGATGCCACCATTGACCTCAGACTCCCCCTGGCTCACCACCTGCCAGGCCGCTCTCCTCCGGGGACATCTCTGCTGAGTGTTTTCTTTCTTTCTTTTCTTTCTTTTTTTTTTTTTTTTGACAGGGTCTTGCTTTGTAGTTCAGGCAAGCCTTGAACTCAGCAATCCTCCTGCCTCTGCCTCCTGAATGCTAGGATGACAGGCGTGAGCCACCACATCTGCACTGTGGTATGTGGTACCCACTATTCTTGTATGTAGTTACCAGGGACCTTGCGCTTGCTAGGCAGGGGCAGGAACCACTCAGCTAAATCTCTGGCCCCTCTGCTGAGTGCTTTTGTCAATCAGCATGTTTATGCTTTCCGTCTCCTGCTGGAGAAGATGAGTCCCGAACATCTACTTTAATCCTAACTCAGGAATGTGCATCAATTAGGCTCAAAGTGTTTACTTTTTCACATCCAAACATACATCCACCCTAAACAGACTTGTCACTTCCTAGGGATGATTGGAAGGAGCTTCGATGCTGTCCCGTGAACACTTCCTGGGTGGTGAGAGCTTTGGTTAGGAAAGGGCTGCGGGGCTAAATGCGCCTGCAGTGTGAAATACTGCATGTGTGTTTCCGGTATACGAATTTCATCTGATAGAACATCACAGGTTAAGCTCCTCTGCACCAACACACAGCCACTGGAACCTGCGAATAATTAAGCCTGGCTTCCATCCTCATGTTGCCACTGTGCCAACCGGACTGGCTTGGGAGCCGCATGGGAGACTGCAGCATCCTTCACTGTCTGGGGGTCGTGACGTGTGACCTGAGCATCCGCACCGGGACCCTCGCTCCTTGTCTGGCACTGCTCCTCTGCTCTGCTTCCTCGGTGCCCAGAGTGGAGCATCTTTGTGTGGCACAGCCTTCCGCTGGGGTGCTTCTTCCTCGGAGCCCAACGACCATGGACTGCCCCTCCAGAACTGCGAGCCACATTAAAGCTGTCCACCTCAGGTTGTGGTGCTCTCTAGGGAGAGGAAAGTGGGATACAGAGGCACGAAAGGCAAGGACCTCCCGCCAAACCCAGACACGAGGGAGCCACGCCTGAGAGGCAGGCTCTCACCACGGAGGGAGAGCAGCGCGTCTGAAGCTGCGTCCTCTGGTGCGCGGCGGCCTGTACGGAGCAGAACTTGCACTGATGATGTCCAGTGCCTGGCTGTGTCCGCGTGGGCTGTGGGGGGCGCTCTCCCCACTTCAGGGAGGGTAGGAGAAGGTGACGGGTGGCCGAGAGGTGCCCTTGGCTGGGAACAGAGGGACAGGTTCCAGGACACCCGAGGACAGGACTCGGACCCTGTGACTGAGGCGAGGCCTTCGTTAAGTGTGGGGAGTCCGGGGGCAGGTCAGGGCCTTGGAATTGCCCTGTGGTGAGCGGAGTGTGGGCAGAGCGAGGAGTCTCTCTGAAGCCTGCGACTCGTCAGCCTCTCAGCTGGACCTTTATTTAAAAAGTTGCAGTCCAGGGCCGGAGGGTTAGCTCAGTGGTTCCGGCGCCTGCCTCGCAAGCGCAAGGTCCTGAGTTCGATCCCCGGTAACCACATAGAATGCTGGGCGTGGAGACTCACGCCCACCAACAATCAACACCGCATACCACAATGCCGGACGTGGTGGCTCACGCCTGTCATCCCAGCACTCGGGAGGCAGAGACAGGAGGATTGCTGAGTTCGCGGCAGCTTTTCTGGGCACCGTAGTGAGCTCGGGGCCAGCCTGAACTACAAAGTGAGACCCTGTCTCAAAAGCAAAAAAAAAAAAAAAAAAGTTGCAGTCCACTTGCCCACTGGTTCATTAACTGAATTATGACTACAAGGCTTTATGATTTAAAGGAAGAGGGCTGTGAGGGTGGGGGGAGGTGCGCCCCCTACAGGTGAGTGGAGCACGAGCTCAGAACACTCAGCGTTTCCACCACTTGCTGTGAGAATCTTCCCCAGCCAGGTTTATGACTAATGCCAAAAGCTCTTCCCAATTACTGAAGCTCTGTTCTTTTCCTTATCCTTTATCCTGCCTGCCTTACTTCATCTTTGGTCCCGTCCGTCTTAAGTTAGTGGAAAGAAGAGAAACTGTTTTGTTTTGTAACACAGGTTCTGTTTCCTGAAGCACTTTGCCTCCTCAGGAAGTAAGAACCTTGGAAACCCCGGTGTGGGAGGTGCTGCTTCCACTGAGCCACGCTGAGCAGAGTGAGAGACCCAGCGCTGCTGGTGCGCTCTGGGGCCACGGCGGGGGGCGCGTCCCGAAGAGCCCTTCGCGAGTCCTGTGGGCTTCCCGGGAGGGAGGCAGGGGTCGGAGCTTTGAGGATGAATGAAGAGAGGAAAGACGGGCCAAAATATTCCTGCTTTAGTCCAGGGTATTTCAAATGCACTTTCTTATCTACCTGCCTTCAGGAAATGGTCCGTTCACTGACTCTGAAAATAACAACCTGCAGGTGCTAATTCAGGTCTGTGCTGGTCACACAGCCTGTTCCAGGGGTACAGGAGAGGACGTCGTTCGTCCTGTAGTCCTGGGGAGGGCGGCCTTCCGACACGAGGAGTTGACACTGTCTGTGCCCATGGGCCAGCCGCTCACCCGGAAGTACTCGTGACGGCACGATACCCTGTGCTCCTCTAGGTGGCTATCGCGGCCAGTTACAGAGAGAAGTTCGGGGGTGAAGGTCAGATGGCCGCTCAGCTAAAGCATGCTGGAAACCGGGGTTCATCCGGGGTCCCCAGCTCTGTAGTGCATGTCCAACCGTATCTATGCTTCCCATTCAACAAATCTTCCTTTTTATGATTTTCCTTGACTTCCTCAGTAAAATTTCTAATGTTTTGTGTAGCTTAATAGCAAAATGGATAGTATTTTAAAACATTAAAATCTGATTTCAGGTCATCAAATTAAAAAAAACCAGTTTGTGGTAGTTTGTCTAAGTAGAATATTCTTTGATTTTTATTCTCATTGTTTATATTAATGGTTCAAGTAATGGCCTTTTTCACAGGGGTAGAACTAGTACATTAGCAGACTTCTCTGAAATGTATTGTGAACTTTAAAAAGTGAACTAAATCCATTGTAATATAAAATGAAACATTTCATAATATTCAAATATGTGGTAAACGTTATCTGGTACTACCCTTATGCCTTGTTAGTATAACTGATTTGTTGCTTTTTTTGGTAAATGAGTTATTCAACCAACATTTGTTTTAATGTAGGGCTTCCATTTGGACTTGCATGTAATCACATTGATACAAGTTCCCACTTCACGAGTTGTTGTCACTGAATTTCTGACAACATGTATGTTAAATGCACCAAAAACCCAAATGAATCTCACTGACACCTTGCCTACGTGTGTTCCCACTGGGGACCCACCAGGCACGAACTGATCAGGTCCCCCCAAGTTTGTCACAAGAGGTAGGAGATGCTAACCACGTGCTTCGAGCTCCCCCTCTGAAAATAATTTACTATGATCAACCTATTTCTCTTACTTGCAACCAGTTTTATCATTTGCATTTTTGCACTGTGGTGACAGATAACATAACATACATTTACCGTTTTCATGACTATTAGGTGAGGATGGCACCAGCTGTGTCTGAGCATCAGACCACCATCACCACTATCCATCTCCAGTCTCCACCTCGCAGAGGGCACCCCGTGCCCCGTGACAGTGTTTGAAAGCTTGGTGTGCCCCTCAGTGTAGTGTCTGCCCACACCAGCTCCTGCTCTGGCAGTTGGGGCTGAGCCCATGGCCCTGGCCCAGAAGTCATACATGATTCATACATGTAGATGCCAGAAGTCAAGATCATGGTCCTCTCTGTGCCAGCAGAGAGCCCCCTGAGCCCAGGAAGC
This sequence comes from Thryonomys swinderianus, assembly GCA_004025085.1. Classification (NCBI taxonomy): domain Eukaryota; kingdom Metazoa; phylum Chordata; class Mammalia; order Rodentia; family Thryonomyidae; genus Thryonomys; species Thryonomys swinderianus. The sequence goes on from PVIC010056058.1 coordinate 9,301, forward strand.
ACGCAGGGGCAGCCCTCTGGCTGGGGTGCCCGTCTGCCCGGGCCCTTGAGGTGCCCTGAGGTCCCCTTCATCCTCTGTTGTGCGTGCAGAGCGGGGCGTCTGAAGCAAGGGGCACTCTGCACGGCAGCTCAGGCCTCGCTGTGACTCATCGGCCCGCGAGCGCTCCTAGATTCTCCCAGTGTGACAGATCTGAGCGAAACGACCCAGCAACGGAGAGGGGGAGGTGCCGGCAGGCGTCTCCTCCCGACCCCATGCCGGCTGCGAGGGGCCCTCTGTGCCTGCGCACACCTGCAGGCCTACCGTGCGCAGCACGTGCGTGTCCATCAGCCGCCTGCCGGTCTATACCACCGCGCCAGGGCCACAGCGCCCCCCTCATCCCGGGCCGCCCACAGCCGGGCCGGGCGCAGAGTGTCCTGGCAGGATAAGACCCTCACGCCTGCACCTCTTCCCCATCTTGGCACCTCGTGAATCCCTCGGGCTGCATGACCGACCCTCAGAGACCCTGAAGCGTCTCAGTTTCCACCACCACGCGGCCATGAAGTGGGCTGCAGAGAGCCAGCATCACCCAGGGCCGGGGACAGCCAGGCCCCGAGCGCTGCGCTCTCCCGCCAGACCAGCGGCCCTAGAGGCCCCTTTGTTCCCTCTTAATCCTTTGGCGGTTAAGTTTTCAGCACCGTGGGAAGCTGACGAGGAGACACACAGAGGCCACAGACAGAGGCTCACGCGGAGGGACTTCCTCTGGAGCGAGCACCCAGAAGTCCCCGGCGCCACAGCTGCAGGAACTCGGAGGCGCGTTCCTGACACGTTGCCAGGACGGCCCTGCTGCCCCCTTAGCCCGCGCCCCCGAGCTGGCCTTTGTCACTCTGGCTTCCTACGCTCCTTCTGTGGCCTTTCCAGCCGCCCAGTGCTGCCTGGAAGCAGAGGGTCGGGCAACCTCTTCAGTGCCATCTTTACCTGAAACAGAATAAAGCACGAGCTCCGTGCCCCAGTGAACTGCTCTTCCGCAGGAGCTGGAAGCGCCAGTATTCTAGGCCTATTCTAGACCTTCTTGCCTCTTTGCCTCTCTTTTCTCATCTCTGAAATGGGCTGGAGACCTCATAAGGTCATTGTGGAAGTAATCAATGTTGTCAGCCGATTTGCAAAGTTATCACCAGAGCTTAGCACAAGTCACAGCCCTCAGTCTTCCCTCCAGAAGTCATTTGAAAGCCAATTTCACCCAAACATATCAAGCAGGTTTTCTTGGGATTTTTTTTTTTAACAGAGCTACTTAATTCAAATACGCTTTTAAAGCTCATTTCCCTTCGAGTACAATCCTGGATGCAGGAGCGTGGGAGAAGTCTGAGCTCACTGTACGTGTGAATGGAACAATCCAGAGAGAGAGCGAGCACAGCCAGCATTACTGAGATTTAAAAAACCAAGTTCAAGGGCTGGGGTGCAGCTCAGCGGCGAGGCACCTGCCTGGCAAGCACAGGGTCCTGAGGGCGATCCCCAGGACCAAAACAAAAACAAGAACATCAAGGACAAATGTAATCTGCTGAGTCTCAAGAGGTTTGGGTCCGAGGAAGTGTGGACTAAAACTCAAAAGTTCGGTAACCATGGAGAACCCTCGATAAGAACATGGTTCCTCACCTTTGCGGGCTCAGCCTTGTGGCTGGCTGCCTGGAAGTGACTCGGGGCGTGAGGCGTCCTCTCTGAGAGCTCTGTGATGAGCAGTCCTGCTGGGTGACGCTCCTTGACCTGGGACTGACTCC
>PVIC010056059.1:0-11039 GCA_004025085.1 Thryonomys swinderianus
AAAGAGACAATCTACAAAGTAGGAGAAAATATTTATAAATCATACATTTAATAATGGTTTGTATCCAATATACATAAGGAACACAAAGAACTCACTAGCAAGAAAACAGCCCAATTAGAAAAGTTGAAAATAAGGGCTGAATGTGGTGGTGCGCTCTATAATCCCAGCATTGAGAGGTTGAGACAGGAGGATCGCCAGGAGTTTAAGGGCAACCTGGACTACATACCGAGACCGCATCTCAAAAAACAAACAAGAACAACAGAACATAAAGGAAAAGAAAATATAAAAAACTTTCTCAAAGAAAAAATGGCCAACAAACAAATGAAAACATGTTCAATAGCACCAATCATTAATTAAAGAAATGCAAATGAAAAGCACAGTGAAATATACCTATTGGAATAACTACTATCAAAAAGACAAAAGATAAGTTTTGGTGGAGATGTGGGAAAAGGAGAGGTTTGTACAGTATAGTGGAAATGCATATTAATATAAGCATTATGGAAAATGACATGATGGTTCCTCAAAAATATAAAAACAGAAGTACCACATGATCCAGAGTCCCACTACTGCATACAAAGCCAAAACAAATGAAGTCAGTGTATCAAAGAGATACCTGCACTGTCCTGTTCACAACAGCCAAGGCAGGGAATCACCTTAAGTGTCCATCATTTGATGAATGGTTAAGAGAATGTGGTACACACAGATAATGGAATATTTTTCAACCTTAAAGGAGAAGAAAGTCCTACCATTCACAACAGTACAGAATAACCTGGTGGATTTTATGTTAACTGAAATAATTCAACGCAGAAAAGGACAAATACTGCATGATCAATCATGTAGTATCTTGAAAAAAGTCAAATTCAAAGAAGCAAATAGTAGAACAGAGGTTACTAGGAGCCGGGGTGAAGGAATTGGGTTAGGGACACAATGGTCAAAGTTACAAACATTTGGTTAGACTGAAGGAGTCAGTTCCAGAGATACCCTGTACAACATGGTGACTGTGGTTAGTCACAGTGTACTGTAGCCTTTAAAAATGCTAAGAGCATAGACTTGACGTCAAGAAAGTATGTGAGATAATGCTTATGTTAATTATGACATTCTATGATGTACACATATTCTAAAGCAACATGTTGTACATAGTACATATATACTTCTTCCCCCACCAAAAAGTAAGAGTAAGTATTGGAAATGAGTCAAAACTGAAAAACACAAATATAATGGAAAGAACACTAGTCTGAAAGGCACTACACCTAGATTTGGGGGGGTTTGTTTTGTTTTTGTGGGTTTTTTTTTTTGACACATAGCAAGGTATTTAATCTTTCCAGTCCTCAACTTCCTTACCTGTAAAAGGAACATGTTGTAATATGTCAATGCAGCTCAATTTTGGTTGTTCATTCTAATCACTAAGGGAGGGTTTTTTTGTTGTTGTTTTTTTTTAGACAGGGTCTCGCTTTGTAGTCCAGCCTGGCCCTGAGCTCACTATGTAACCCAGGCAAGCCTCAAACTCAGCAACCCTCCTGTCTCTGCCTCCCGAGTGCTGGGATTACAGGCGTGAGTCACCACGCCCAGCACTGTATGTGGTTACCGGGATCGAACTCAGGACCTTGTGCTTGTGAGGCAGGCACCAGAACCACTGAGCTAAATCTCTGGCTGAAGGGAGATCTTAAAATGCCCAATATTTGTGCTACCTCCCGACTGATTGTGTTGGAGTCTCTTGGAGTGGGACTCAGTGGCCATAGTCTGCGTAGGTCCATGGTGATTCCAATGTGCCTCTGAAGTTGAAAACTGCTGCACTACATGACTTAGAAGGTCTTACAGCTCTCGGTTTGTGTGGTTCTACCAGGGAGTAATGTTTTGGCATAATTCAGTATTCCATGTAACTAGTCAAATTAATCTGCTGATTATTCATGGATTTATATATTTAAATATAGATTGTATGCACATTATAAGTTGACACTGGATCTGTGGCATTCCATCAAGGAACCAGTGATGAAGAAGCAGATGTGGTGTCTTCCAAGTAGAACGTACTGCACAGTTTAATTCCAGGGGAGGTAAACAAACATGCCTCTGTCTTTCTATGGTGGAGACTGTTAGGGTCAAGTAAAAGCACAGAGAAGAAAAATCATCACTAAATCTTAAGTGGTAGTATTCAAGTCCCATGAAAAAATTAAAATATTCATTCACAGGCTTGGTGTTCTAATTGGCCTTCCAGCCCGTGATAATGCAGCTTGTGCCACCTGAAAAAGCCAGTGAAAATTTTGGATTTGCACCTGCATGTTCGGTCAAGTTGGTACTGGCCATCTGCCTGGGCCTGAAACAAAAGCAAGAATAGAATCTCCCCCATCCTTCTTTCTACCTGGAAGGCACCTTGGGAGGCATTGTCTTGCTTGTATAAAGTTTAAAGACTTTCATTTCCAGTTTTCTTTAGTTCAGAATAACAGTAAGATGAAACCCACATCAAAGATTTGATCACTGAAGGATGTCGTTCCATTCAACCAATAAATAGACCACATTCTGATCTTCTAGCTTCTTAGAGAAATGATCAATACCATGCCTTCATAGAAATAATCAGATGTGGTTTAAAATCAAAAGAAAATTTTCACTTCAAGAATAACTCATATTAGGTCATTTTTGTTGAAATAGGATTTGTTCTTAAAGGCTAAGAGGATAAAAACACATGACCACTGCTAAGCCAAATGAATTCCATTTTGAATTTAAGAGCAGTAGGCACAGTTAAAAATATTGGAGACCCACATGGATACCGTCAGGAAATATACACTGCAGTGGCGCTGCAGTGTATATTCAATACCCACTGAATATATATATTCACTGAATTCAGTGAATATATATATTCACTGAATATACTGGCGCTGCAGTGTATATGCAGTATATATCCTACTAACCCCGAAGTGTTCGGGGAGTTTCTGGTAATACTCATTGAACACCAGCATCCTCGCTTGGGAATCAGTGCTGTTGTGTTAACTTCATGTTTTATTAACTGACGCCCACAGCATATGCAGACAAAGCCCCAGCAGCGGAAGTGAGCAGCTCCCCTCAGCCCTGCCTTCCCTCCTTCAGCCAGTGATTTTTTAAAAAAATAAAGACTACAGTTGCTAGTTCATCCTGTCACATCTGCACATGCTGTGCTCTGTCTTTCCAGCTCTAAGAATTTGCCCCATATTCTTTGGTGTCAGTTCCAATGCACTCTGTGTATGGAAACATAATGTTCTTATTATTTATTAACATCTTTTTTTTTTTTTGAGACAGGGTCTCGCTTTGTAGTCCAGTCTCTGCCTGTCTCTGCCTCCCGAGTGCTGGGATCACAGGCGTGAGCCACCACGCCCAGCTACTTACTAATATTTTACACTCATCTCAAACTCAACATAATAGGCTACAGCAGCCTCCTTGTGATATATAATTCCCCAATCAGCTTTCCTTTCTTATTTTTAGCTCCTGACCCAGCGGACCCCTTGTTCCCTGCCTCTTTCGTACTAGAAAGCACGGATTTGTTTTGGACCTGTGAGCTCTTGTTCCTCCCTGTTCTAGCTCCTCCCCCCTGCTCTAGTCCCTGATAAGTTTCCCCTCCCAGTAACCTCTTACAGTCCCCTTTGTCCCAAAATCGCCCTCAGCAACCTAGACTACATTCTGTTGCTAACAAGCTCCTCCCAGTGGTGCCCTGGGTCTGCCAATCTTGTGCCCAGGAGCTGCCATCTTCCCTGTTGCCTGGCACTGCTAAGTACAAGCACAGTGACTGAGCATTCATGTGTTTTTCTTTTATCATGACTTTTATAACAGCTGCATAGGCTGGTTATTATCATTCCAATTCATAGGTGAGAAAACAAAAGTTTGGTGTGTTTAACTGACCTAGCCAAGATCTCACATTAGGACAAGGCCAAGATTAAGTCCAAGTCTCACCCCTGCTGTATGTGTTATGCCATGCTGTTTTCAAGAAGCTTGGACCACAGTCTTCTCCTAATGTGCACAGAGCCTTCTGATCTAAACTTGTCACTTGCTGCTCTCCAGCAAGCACTATATTTTTACTCAGAAGGTCTAAGCTCTGCCTCTCGTGAGTCCATACTGACACCTTTCTCCTTACCATTCTCCTGCAATAGTCTTCACCCCAGAAACATTGTCTCTCTTTTTTTTTTTTTTTTTTTTTTGAGACAGGATCTCACTTTGTAGTTCAGGCTGGCCCTGAGCTCACTGTGTAGCCCAGGCAAGCCTTGAATTCAGCAATGCTCCTGCCTCTGCCTCCCGAGTGCTGGGATTACAGGCATGACCCATCACGCCTGGCGCTGTGGTATGTGGTATTGATTGCTGGTCAGCATGAGTCACCAAGCCCAGCACTGTATGTGGTTACTGGGGATCAAACTCAGGACCTTGCACATGTGAGGCAGGCACCGGAACCACTGAGCTATATTTCTGGCCCAACATTGTCTCTTCTAAAGGTGACTTCTCTACCTGTTGCCATTCTCCCAGGTCCTGCTCAAGCTCAGTTGTCACCATGGACCACTCTTCCATCAGGACAATGCATCTTCTGAGACTTATGGCCAGTATTCTGTGATGTGTGTGTTCACAGTTGTGTCTTTCCGGTTTTACAGGAAGCTGGAATAGGAAGAGAAGATGAAGGAATAACTGCATCCCACACAGAGCTGTATCCATTTTCCTGGCTGTGAGATCACAAGCGTGGTATTGGCCTTCTCTGAAGCTGAGTCTCCTCATTTGTAAAAGGTAAGAGTCCTCATTTGCCAGAGTGGTCACATAGATTTAATGAAATAAAAACCCAACACATTTCTGGAACACAGTACTCAGTAGTCTTTAAATACATCTGAGTTTCTTTTCTTCTTTGAGGCTAGGACTATGACTCACAGTAACAGTAATACAAGGAAGTAGCAGCAACTCGTGTTTTCAGTTGTATAACAGAGTACTGAGTTACTCTGAGAAGTTTTGAAAGGTAAGAAAAACACTCCAAGTATTCAGGAACAGTGTCAACACATTAAAAATCTCTCAGCACATGAGAAGAGTAGAGGTGAGAGAGACTTGTGATTATAACTTCCCTGAAGAGAAAGTGGTGACCCCAGCAGATACTCACATACCCATGTTCGCAGCAGCCTCAATCACAAAACTCAAACAACAGAAGCAAGCCAAGTACTCACGCTTCTACCCCGCGTCTCAAACTTCCCAGATCCAACCAAGTCTAGTCCATTTTCTGGCTCTCCTAATAAAACACCACTTAAAGGGTAAGTTTGGAAGACAAGAGGTGTATTGTGACCTGCAGTTCTGGAGGGGCACACTGTTGAGGCTGGCAGAGTCCCTGGGCTATCATATGGTACCAGGCAGGAAGTGTATATGAGTGGATGGTTCTCTCTCCCTTCTCTTATAAAGCCACCAGCCCCGAGGACTCCACCCTGATGACCTTATCTAATTCTCATCACCTCTAAACATCGTAGTCCATAGTCAGACTACAGTTTCCACCCTCTTGATACTTTATAATGGCGATTCACTTCTCCATGATGTTCAGAGACTAACCATACTACATCATAGATGGCAAGCTCCCTGGAATTTTGCCTGGCTTTCCAACCATGAAAATGTCTAACGCCAGTAGTTTAATGTTTCTAAAGGGGAAGATGGGAGAGGATGGGGCAGAGGACCCTGTCTGACCGACTTTCCCTGTGATCCCTGTGTCACAGTGTGTTGTAACTGCTGTGTTTCCTCCTGACTTTCCTATAAACTGATAACTGGTAGAAGGCAAAATTGACTATTGGGCTCTACTCTACAAACATACAGTACAGTGCTTGATGTATTAGTTTGTTGATGTATAACTTTGTTAGATTTCTGAGTTAGTAAGTAGTTATACAATTTGATGGTCTCAATTTTATTTGTGGAGAGCAAAACACAAATGTTTCCTGCAGTCAGTTTCCTGAGTAACCGCCTTCATCCCTGATGACAGCGTACAGAGAAGTGATACAGCTCGCCCCATGTCTTTGTGGTTATAATTACTTGCTCTCTTGACCCATTAACAGCAAAAACTTCCTCTAGAAAATGCTGCTTTGCAGGCTCCACCACAAGTACTGAGCTCTTACATTTGGCAGTAGAGATGGATTTGACTACCGGACAAAAATCAAATCCGTTCTCCCTGGGGCTGCAGGATGGCAGCCCCTGCAGAGCCAGCTGACAGCCAGGTTCACATTAGCCCGGACGGGCCTGCTACCCAGCCCCGATGGAGGGCCACCCTCATGCAAGCGCTACTGACACGGCCAGGACAGCGGGGCTGCACCACGGCCACTTGAAAGGTTGTCATAAAGGCCTAGCATGGAACCGTACAGTTGGTTCATCTCTACAGCTCGCAGGTTTCATTTCTCTTTCCAGGCTCTACCTAGACAAGCCAGCTGGCAAGGCAAGTTGCCTGGATCTGTCCCTCTCGGGACACGATTTATTCTCATAAAACTGAAGATTCTGAGATCTGGAAGGAATACTTGACATCATCCCAGCCACATTTATAGATAAAAGCTTTATCCCGGTTTGGAGCTTTATCCAGGCCACAGACAAAGGCTATTTTTGATCATTCTAATGATAAAAAAGCTTTGTGACTTGTGGCCCAGATTTTATCTACAATCCTGACAATGAATGTCTGGGATGAACACAAAGAGGGCTTGTTCCTCCTGGAGGATCTATCTTGAGCAGCTAATGGAGCAGTCAGTGCCTTCAGAGGCCAGCTCAAGGCCACTCTCCATCACTGCTCTAGCCCAAGAGGATCCTCTTACCCCGGGATCCCTAGTGTATTCAGTTAGAACCGATTTATAATGTTGGAATATGTGGTATTTCATCATCCTCTGCTTCCCGAACACTCTTCTTCTTTGCCTGCTGAATTGAACTCTGGGCTTCTGAAGAACAGAAGCCACACTAATATTTAATGTATAATTCACACAGTGAGCGTTCTGGCTCTTGATTCAGAATAACCGCCCAATAGATACATGTGAACTGTTTATCACTGGGACAGGAAAACTCCTTGGAGTGTCATGACTTACTTATGGTGTGCTGTCCTATTAACCCTGCACAAGGGTAACAGTAATGATGGTGCATCCAATACTGAGAATGACCTGCATTTAATATCAAAAACAACCTGAGGTCGCCTGCCAATAATTTCCTCCACTCATTTCTTTGGTATTTGATATATCATTTTTTCTCCAAGTAGTCAGACAATACTTTTTGCTTTACCAAAAAACCCCCAATATTTTACAATTTAAATTAAAAAGTATTTATTGGACACTTCTTATCTGTAAAGAAAGGTTTCAGCTAATTCAAGAATGCAAAAAGAAATACAAGATAACCTCTACTTTAAGTGATTTCAGTCTACTTGGAAAGATAGGCTGGCACATAAATCAATATAATAAAAGGAAGAATGAGATGAACTTCATGAAATAAATTAACTAAAGGACAGAAAGCCAGAATAATCATGGAAATACAGAAATCAGGGTTGAAAGGGCCTTTAAAGTTGTCCAGTCTAGCTCTATGGAAGTTCCTCGATCATCTACCCAGGTTAGGTCTGAGAACCTCTGGTGATAAGAACTAGGTGTTTCGAAGAGTCCAGTTCAACTGGTCTCCCTCCCTTATCACATGTCTGAGCTGGGGGGGGGCAGTGCACTGCCTTGTCTCATGTAGCATGGGCATTCCAGTCAGTGCCCTCTTACATGGTGCCCTCTTTGCAGGTACGTTTGAACATGCATACTGTTCTGTGTGGGTAACATAGAAAGCAGAATAAAGATGAGCTAAGGATAAAATGTGTACTTGTAAAAGGATCTTCCCTTTTATTTTACTAATATCATCAACCCCCTTTGACCTCATTATAGTTATATAATTATGAGTCATGTTCCAAATGCTTAGTGGTTTTCTTTTTTTTTTTTTTTGGTACACCAGGATTGAACCTGGAACCTTACTTGCAAGGCAGATGATAGGACCACTGAGCTAAATTCCCAGCCTGGATTTTTAATCACTTTATAAGCATGATGGGTTCATACTAATCACAGGCTAATGTTCTAATATGCACTATTTCCTTACAATTTGATTTATTATTAATGTCAATGGATTCATTTCACATTTCTATTTATCTTCTTCATAATTTCTTTTTTGGGATTTTTTTTTTTTAATTAGGGTTAAACTCAGGACCTTGAGCTTGTGAGCCAGGCAAGGCACCACTGAGCTAACACACCACCCTGCCCTCTTCTTCATAATTTCAATGGTGGTTGACCAACTTTTAGCCAGATTTGACTTTTAGGGCCAGAGATTTAGCTCAGTGGTTTCAGCACCTGATTACCAAGTCAAGGTCCTTAGTTTGATCCCTGGTAACTACATACAACAATACTGGGCATGGAGACTCATGCCCACCAGCAATCAGTACCACATACTGCATAGTACCACTGCCTGGCATAGTGGCTCACACCTGTAATCCCAGCACTTGAGAGGCAGAGGCAGGAGAATTGCTGAGTTTGAGGCTTGCCTGGGCTACCAGACCCTGTCTCCAAAAATCAAAAATTAAAAAAAAAACAGATTTGATTTTTACTTCATGTCTTGGTCAACTTCTTATCACTGGGACAAAATACCTGACATCAACAACTTAACAGAGAAGAGGTTTATTTTGAGTTTTAGAGAACTCAGTCCAGAGCTGGTCAGGCTCTAAGGCAGGAAATGGTGGAAAGACCTCATGAGGAAAATAGCTCAGAACATGGCAGCCAGGAAGCAGGGAATCAGAAAAGGAGACATACTTTTCTAGGTCATGTCCCTTCCAATCTACCTCCTCCAATCAGGTTCTTACTCTCAACAGCACATTCAGTGGACTATTAAGGGATAAGAATAGTATCCCAGAACACAATCACCTTCCAAAACCTTCCACCCTGTGGACACATGAAGCCTTTGGAGAACCTTCTAGATCTAAATCATAGCACCTCCTAACATGACTGCAAAGAGCTCCTTCTGAGTGCAGCATAAAGGCCAGCTCTGTCTTACCCTTACTGTGCCTTGCAATGATCATCTAAAGCCACTTATCCATTGTGTTGGGACTACTTTATGTCTCACTGGGTACACTTAATCTGCTACACCTCATAAGGACTCAGAAAAGCCACCAAGGAGGAAGGTTGTCTTTGCCAACCTCCATATTATGGAGCCTCACTCTTACCTGAGGACTCTTGAAGGATGTCAGGGATCAACGCCTGTTTGCTTCCTGTATACTAATGGATAACCAACCATGTATAGCTTTGCTCCATTAGATCACTAGTTACAGTAGTCACTGATTTTCTGCAGACTCTGCAACCACTTAAGCCATTAAAACCAAGTTGTGTGAAGGGAATGTTATTAAGCCATAAAGAACATTTTGTCATTTGCAGAAAATGCATAAATCTGGAGATCATTATGTTGAACAAAGACAACATAAAGACAAATATTGCATTTCCTTCATAATATATAGTGTGGGAAACGGGAAGGGAATGTAACTAGGACCTTTGGATTAGGTTCTAGTCTCCTGTGAGTCAATGGCACGAGGCAAAATAATAATGAGGCTTAAAAGAGCTGATCTTGGACTTGATCCCTGCTACTCTGGGTAGCAAAAGTCCCCAGACCCCAGCTGGCCACAGCTTTTATTCAGCACCTCTCAAGTAACAAAATGTAACAAAGACTCAGAGGCAGAGTAGACACTGGCAATGGAGCAGTTCCATCTTGAAGCATCACAGCATGTGGGACGACCAGAGTCCTTGTTTCCAGAGGTAAAGGTGAGTTGAGTTCAAAGTCCTTGGCAGCCAGGAAGGACCTTCCAATTATTGCTCCCAAACAGAATTCTTTGCAACATACTTAAGTCCAAAGTCTGTCTGCAGGAAGGCCTGGTTGTTTAGACCTTCCAATTATTTCTCCCAAACAGGATTGTCCCCGACAATGTAAACTCTAAAAAAAGATGACAAGACAGGAGAAGGGAGGCCATTTTTAGATAAGGGGGAGGGAATGAAGGGGAGGGAAGCTAACAAGAAAAAGTAGAATTAAAACTGTACCGTAAGAGAAATGAAAGGTCATTTTTACCCAACAAGTGTGAAAACCTTCAAGGTCCTGCTATACTGTGAGAAGCAGAGGATGAGGGATGAGAAAGTCCCCACACCACTGGGTCTCAAGGGACTTGCACAACAGTAAATGGCATTTCAGTGAGTGGTCTGCCAAGCCTTAATAGTGTTTAACTCTTTGTGTTCTCAAGTGTTGCCTGAATGTTTTCCTGATCACATCAGGCACGGCCCATAAATTCTCCTTTCTATATCATTACGGCTCAATTAAAAAAAAATTCACGTCATTCAAGGTGAATACAAAGCACATTTGAATTTCACTGATTCTAAAAACACAGTTGGAAGGCAGTTTTAGATAGTAGCACTGATGTGGTGCCAACCAAAGCTATGCCTTTCTAGTAGTGACTGGTCAGACAAAAGACTTTAAGCCTGAGGACTTCACAGAAACGTGGAGGCCATTTGATTCCATGTTCTGTTTACTTCCATGACCAGTATTAACTTGCCACATTTCCCTGAGGAATGCAGGGCAGTCACGGACCCTGATGAGGACAGCCAGGTCGTCGTAGTTGGGGCCACTGAGATATAGTTGGGCTCTTGTGCTATCACTGGCAGCAGAATACAAAATCCTAGCTTCTTAGCAAAGGTTTGGGTTTTTTTAAAAAACCCATTAAGAACGAAGGAATGACCACTATAAGGCAAAGAACAAGAAAGAAACTAAAAAAGAAAAATATAAAAATAGTATATTATTTGCAAAATATATGGCAAAAGAATCATTCCCATAATATATTTTTAAAATTTAAAAGTTGATATAAAATTAACAGTTCACTAAAAATGTAAACTCCTACTGTCTCTATCAGGAATTGGGAGACAGGGATGCTATCTTTCTCAATAATTAACCTTCAAAGAGTATACTCCCAAGTCCTCAAGAAAAGTGTTCCCGGGTTGAAAAGCTGCTAAGAGTCATATTTGGTGTCCTCTCTGTCTCTCTCTGTCTCTGTCTCT
>PVIC010056060.1:0-11054 GCA_004025085.1 Thryonomys swinderianus
ATTATTGGTGACCCCAGAGGCCACCACAAAGAACTACATCAATTGAATGTAGGAGTGGACACTGTGGACTGCAGTGATTGGCTATGTTTGACAGTATCACTGTGGCTGATTTTACTACTCCAGCCAAGGTGACATAGTTGTTCTTATTGATTCTTCTCCCTGATTTGACAAGACTGAGATTATCTAAGTGTCAAAAATATCAAAGATTCAGGGGCTAGAATAAAGAGGCACCAACTTCTCATCCTCAATAAACTGAAGAGGTAAGATCTTGCAACAGGCTCAAAACTGAAAGCCAACTATACCTGGAAGACTTAAGGAAGATGCAGCCCCAGACTTCCAGTTCATCAAAGAGAAACCCAGAGGACAATGAGGATGGACAATTGAAATCCATCCATCTGAACTCTCCACAGTAGTAATAGCAGAAGGAATAAATCAGATGGAGGAAGGCCTAGAAAAATCCAATCAGACAGTTTCTTAGATAACTACAGAGATGGTGACCATAATGAAAGACATGGTTGGGTTGGGGATTTAGCTCAAGTGGTACTGTGCCTACCTTGGAAGCACAAGGGCCTAAGTTCAACCCCTGGTACCACTAAAAAAATAAATAAATAAAAAGACATGCTTAGTGATTCTAGAGCAGATACAGATAAAAAGTTGAGGAGCTTAGGAAAATGATGAAAACCACAAATGCCCAACATAGGAAATAAATAGAGTCCATGAAACATATTCAAACAGATATTCAGGAAATTCCTCTGAAGGATATGCAACAGAATGAGCCAATGTAAGGACAGAATATCTAAGACAGGATCATGGTCAGTAATCATGAAAAGAAAGACAAAGATTAAAATGGCAAGGGAACATGAGAAATCAGTCCAGTAACAGCTACATGATGCGAAAAAGTATAAGATCAATTTGAGTCAATGAAAAAGCAGGAGATAGTGGAAATGACATAAAAAACATATTCATAGAAGTAATGGCAGAAAACTTTCCAATCAGGAAAAAAGATTTTGACATACAGATAAGCCAGGAATATAGAACTCCAATTACTCATGATTAAAATAAATCTATACCATCAGAGATTTAGCTCAAGTTTTACCTTGCCTACCTTGGAAGCACAAGAGGCCAAGTTTGATTCCCAGGACCACATTAAACAAACAAACAAACAAACAAAACAAATAAATCTATATCACGACATATAATCTATACCAAGATTTCAGAAATTTGACATAAGAATAGAATACTAAACACTTTTAGAGAAAAGAAACAAATCACCTAGAGAGGAAAGCTCATCAGAATCACAGCACTCTCACTCAGTACAAACTCTCAAGGAAAGGTTGGAGTGAAGTATTTCAAACACTAAAAGAAATCCATATTGATTTACTCTGAAAAACTATCTTTCAAAATTGATGAAGAAATTAGGTACTTTCATGACAAAGAACACCTGTAGAAATTCATGACCACCAAATTAGCACTCCCAAATGTTTCAAAGGGCAGTCTAGAAATAGATAATGAGAACTACAACTACATGAACCCCAATAGAATGAATCCACCTGGCAAGGCAAGCAATTATCAGAGGGAGAAATAAAGGGAGCCAACAACAGGAAAATAACATGACAAGGATAAGTCAGTATGTATCAATTATAGCCATAAATGTAAATGGTCTCAGTTTACCAATCAAGAAGCAAGATCCAACAATATGCTACATACAAGAAACATTCTATTCAAGAAAAAATTTATAGACTGAAAGTCAGAGGATGAAAAATAATATTCCATGTGATAGGAAACTGGAAAAAAGCAGGGGTAGTTATTCTATTTGCAGACAAAGTGATTTCAAGCCAAGACTGATTAAGAGAGACAAAGGAGGTTACTACCTTCCTGGAAAGGGAAAAATCCAAGAGCCAGAGGCAACAACCATAGATATATATGCACCAGCACACCTAACTATATAAAACAAACATTAGTGGATATGAAAAATCAAATGAGCACTAATATAATTGTAATGGGGGACATCATTACCACTGTCACAAATAGATTACATAGATAAAAAACCAACAAAGAAATATCAAAACTGAACCAAACGTGAACAACTGGAGTTAATAGATAGCCACAGAGCATTCCAATCACAACATCAGAGTATACATTCTTCTCAGCTGTACAGAGAATGTTCTCCAAAATAGACCACATAGTACCTCATAGAACATACTTAAGTAAATGCAAAGGACCTGAAATTATCCTATGCATATTATCAGACTGTAGTACAATGAAATAGGAAATTAATGGCAAAAGAAACATATGAACTTCATAAACACATGGAACTTAAATAACACCTTACTGAACAACCAATGGATCCCAGAAGAGGTTTTTTACTTTTTAAAATTTTTTTCTTGACAAAACACTTATTGGTGCATTTTAAATATATATTGAATATATATATTGAACATACATATTTAATATATATTACATAATGCTAATATTAATCTTATGGAATTTGTACTAGTACCATGATATATCTTGCTTCTTTTTTTTTTTTTTTTTTTTTTTTTGAGACAGGGTCTCGCTTTGTAGTTCAGGCTGGCCCTGAGCTCACTATGTAGCCCAGGCAAGGCTCGAACTCAGCAATCCTCCTGCCTCTGCCTCCCAAGTGCTGGGATTACAGGCCTGAGCCATCAAGCCCTGCATTTGTGGTATGTGGTACTGATTGCTGGTGGACCTGAGTCACCACACCCAGCATTGTTGTTTGTGGTTACTGGGATCGAACTCAAGTCCTTGCACTTGTGAGGCAGGCACCGGAACCACTGAGCTAAATCTCCAGTCCTTGTTTCTTTTTTTTTTTCCTTACCCTCCTTCTTTCCCTTTCCCTGTTCTTATATATAAAAGCTTTATTTTCATTTTGTCCTTTGATTTTCTCTTTTTTTATCCCTTCTTTTCCTCCCTTTCCCTCCCATGTTCCCACTCACATTTGAACATTTTCTTTTCATTTCCAATGTCTATTATACATTTTAGATCCAATTTCCACTTTTGCTTTCTCACACTGGAGAAGCAGTACAGTATTTAAACATGTGTGTTCAATTTATTTCACTTAAGAATATGGTCTTAAGGAGTTACAGGTGAAATTAAAGAAGTTAGAAGATTAAACAGTAATGCCAAAATAATGCACAGAAATTTATGGCACATAATAAAAGCAGTTCTACAATGGAAATTTCTAACAGTCAATTTCTACACCAGAAAACAGAGCTGGGCTGGGGATTAGCTCAGTGGTTCTGGTGCTTCCCTCACAAGAAAAATAGAGAAAGCTCAAATAACCCCAGCACTGTACCCAACTAGCAAGTGCAAGGCACTGAGTTTGACCCCCAGAAAAAAAAAAAAAAGCAAGTCAAGGACTATATAGATCAGAGCAGAAAGTAATGCAATGAAGACTAAGAAAATGATACAAAAAAATCCATGGATCAAAGGGTTGGCTCTTTAAAAGATTAATTAAAATGGACAAACACTTAGCCAAACTTACCAAAAAGAAAGACTCAAATCCATGCACTTAGAAATGAAAAGGATGAAATCACAACAGATCCTGCAGAAATCCAGAAGATCATCAATACCTACTTTGAGAAACTTTATTATAATAAGATAGAAAACAAAGAAGAAATGGAGATTTCCCCAATACATATGAATTACCATAGGCAAATCAAGAATATATAAATATTCTAAATATCCCAATGTCAGTCAGTTAAACTGAAGATACAATTCAAAACCTACCAAAAAGAAAAGCCCATTGCTGAATTCTATAAGATATTTATTCTCAAACTCTTTAATGAAATTGAAAGGGGAGTGATACTCTCAAAGTCATTCCTGGAAACAAAACCAGAGAAAGATCCAATCACAAAAGAGAACTACAAGCCAATCTCCCTAATGAACACTGATGCAAAAATCCTCAGTAAGATACTGGCAAACAGAATACAGCAAATCATCAAGAAGATTATAGACCATGACCAAGTGAGATTCATCCCAGGGAGCCAGGTATGTTTCAATATATTCAAATCAATAAATGTAATAGAGGGCCGAGGATTTAGCTCAGTGGTTCCAGCACCTGCCTTGCAAGCACAAGGTCCAGAGCTCAATCCCCAGTAACCACATACCATGATGCCAGGCATGGTGGTTCATGCCTGTAATCCCAGCACTCGGGAGGCAGAGGCAAGAGGATTGCTGTGAGTTTGAGGCTTGCCTGGGCTACATAGTGAGCTCAGGGTCTGAACTACAAAGCGAGAGACCCTGTCTCAAAAGTAAATGAATGAATGAATGTAATACATCACATTTATAGATCTTTATCTGAGTCTGATAAAAGCCAAATATGACAGACTATTAGCCAGTGCCATACAAACTGGACTAAAGCAGAAGCTTTCACTCTAAAATCAGGACAAGGATGTCCATTGTCACCACTTTTATTCAATAGACTTCTTGAAACATTAGCCACAGCAATTAGACAAGAGAAATAAAATCAATAAGGGTAGGGAAGAAAGAAGTTAGATTATCATTATTTATGGATGACATGATACTCTACATAGAAGACCTCAATAACTCCACCAAAGGACCTCTAGATTAAATAACCAACTTCAGTGGCTTAGCTGGACACAAAGTCAGCACTCCAAAACCAATAGCATTCCTCTACCCAAATAACAAACTCACTGAGAATTTAGGGAAACAACACCTTTCACAATAGCACCCCAAAAAATGAAATACCTAGGAATCAATCTGATGAAGGAAGTAAAAGACTTTTACATGGAAAACTATAGTACTCTGAATAAGGAGAAAAAAGAGGAGATCAGAAAATGGAAAGATATCTCTTGTTCTTGAGTAGGAAGAACCAATAGAGTGAAAATGGCCTTAGTCCCAAAGTTGTTATACAATGTAGATTGTTGTTACACAATATTATATAGTACAGGTTTAATGCAATCCTAATCAAAATTCCAGTAGTAGGGCCAGAGATTTGGCTCAGTGGTTCCAGCGCCTGCCTCGCAAGCACAAGGTCCCTGGTTGTGTCCCCGGAAACCACATACAACAATACTGGGCATGGTGGCCACGCCCACTGGCAATCAGTACCTCATACCACAAATGCCGGGCTTGGTGGCTCAAGCCTCTAATCCCAGCACTCGGGAGGCAGAGGCAGGAGGATTGCTGAGTTCAAGGCTTGCCTGGGCTACATAGTGAGCTCAGGGCCAGCCTGAACTACAAAGCGAGACCCTGTCTCCAAAGAAAAAGAATGGTGATGGGAAAACTAGCTTTTCACATGTCAAACGTTAAAAACAGACCCATGTAGGGTCAGAGATTTAACTCAGTGGTTCCAGCGCCTGCCTCACAAGTGCAAGGTCCTGATTTTGATCCCTGGTAACCACATACAGCAATGCTGGGCGTGGTGACTCATGTCCTCCAGCAATCAGTACCACATACCACAAATGCCGGGTGTGGTGGCTCACATTTGTAATCACAGCACTCAAGAGGCAGAGGCAGGAGGATTGCTGAGTTCAAGGTTTGTCTGGGCTACATAGTGAGCTCAGGGCCAGCCTGAACTATACAACTATAGTTTTTGAGACACTGTCTCAAACAAAACAAAACAAAACAAAACAAACAAACAAAAAACCCAGACCCATATATTTCACCATGTACAAAACTAAAATCACAATGGATCAAAGACCTAAATATTAAAACAGAAACACTAAATCTTCTGGAGTTAGACAAGTAAAACTCTTGAAGACAGTGATATAGGCAAAGACTTTATGAACAAAACCCAGATGGCACAGGAAATACTAAAAGAATCAACAACTGGGATCTCTTCTTATTAAAAGATTTTTCTACAACAAAAGAAACTACCAATAGAGTAAAGAGACAGCCAACAGTGGGAAAAAAAATGTATTGCCAGTTGTTCCTCAAACAATTACTGTGTACAATACATAAAAAACTCAAAGTCAAACCCCCAAAGTTTAAAGACTTAATGAAATGAACAGACAGTTCTCAGATGAAGAGGTAGAAATAGCAAATATATACATTGAAAATGTTCAATATCATTGGTCATTTGAGAGATGCAGATCAAAACAACACAGATTCCATCTAACTCCACAAAAAATGGGTGTTATCGAGAAATAAATGAATAATAATGCATATGGGGCTGTGGGGAAAAAGGAACCTTCTCTCTGTTAGTGGGAGTGTAGACTGGTGCAACCACTGTGGAAATCAGTGTGGAGATTCCACAAAAACTTAAGCTAGAGGTCCTATTCAACCCAGCTAGTCTTTCTTGACATCTTCCTGAAAGAATTAAAAGCATCATACCACAGCAATATATTGTATCTACATGTTTACAGTGGCATAGTTTGTAATGGCTGAATCTTGGAAATAGCCCAAATCCTCCATCATTTAATGAATGGATATAGAAGATGTAGGGTTTTTTCCTTTAAAAAAAAAATACACAATGAGGAGTGTTACTAAGCCATAAAAAAGGATTTGAGACATTTCTACCTAAATGGATGGACCTTGAGATCACACTCTTTTTTTTTTTTTCTTTGTACTGGAGATCGAACCTGAGACCTTGCACTTGCAAGGCAAGTTCCACAAGAGATCATAGTCTTAAGTGAAATAAATCAGACACACCTGCTTAAATACTGCCTTGTTTCTCTGGTATGAGAAACCAAAAGTGGAAATAAGGACCAAAGTGATACGGGGAAATTGGAAGAAAGTGTCCAAATGAGAAGGGGAACAAGGAAAGGGGGAGGTGAAAAGGAAGAAGGAAGAAGAAAAAAGCGACTAGAAAAAAAATGGAAATAAAATCTTTTGTAAATAAGGAGGGAAAGAGGGGGTTGAAGGGAGAGGAGAGGAATGGGAATAAAAAAGAAGCAAGAAATGTCATTCCCTATGATGTATGTTATTATGTGTCTAAAATACACCAACAAATGATTTGCTTCAAGAAAAATAAAAATAAAAATTTTCACAGCCAAGTGGTGGGGGCAGCAATGGTTGCCCACCATTGTGGTGCATGCCTATAATCCCAGCACTCAGGAGGCCGAGACAGGAAGGTCCTCATGAGTTCGAGGCCAACCTGAACTAAGTAGCTAGCAAGACTTTATCCCCCCCCAAAAAAAGTAGCAATGTCAGTTATTGTTTCTTTTTGCTCAGCACACACTTGCCCTTAACCATAGCTTGAATGGGTGGGGGTTTTTTTGGGGATACCAGAGAGCAAACTCACTATCTTTCACTTGCAAGGCAGGCAGCGACCCCACTGGGCTAAATCCTCCTGGCACAATGTGAGTTTTGAGAATGTGAGTTTCGAGTTGCTGCCTTGTCCAGGAGACCTGAGCTCAGGAGACTGGGACTGTCCTGTCCCCCTGGCCCAGGCCGCAGCACAGCGGCACTCACTGAGCATCCTGCACCCCCAGAGTCCAGGGTGTGGATTCTGCCCAGACCCCATCACCGGGGTCCTTCAGGCCAGCGACCAAAGCTGGCTTCAGTGTCTTCTTCCCGCGTAGGGCAAGAATCGTCCTCCCGGCGTCCCAGATAGATAGGCGGCTGTGAGCACTGGGTGCGAATCTGCAGTGCGAGGCGGGTGGAAAGGAAGGCCGGCTTGGAGGCAAGACTTGTGGACACCTCGCTACAATCGCAGGGGCGGCGAGTCACAGGCCACAAAGCCAAGAAACAGGCCACAGAGGTGGACGCCCAGCGCAGCCACCAGATCCCCGGCTCCGCGCCCCGGCGGCTGGAGGCCGAGGCAGGAAGGGCGCGCCGCTAACGCTGAGATTCCTCTCCATGTCCATCACCCTGTGAAGCCCCAGAGTCAAGAGCACAGCGAGGAAAGCACTGGATTTTGCAAACCTCTGAGGCTCTGCATAGCCAAAAAGGGAAAAAAATAGACGGGTCTCACGGCGTAAAACTTTAAACTTGTGTACAACAAAGTGACTCCGCAAAGTCAAAATGTAAATAGTGTGAGAGAAAGGGTTCAGCTTCATGCCGCGAGGGCTCCCTGGGGTGAATGTGCCTGCTAGTTAACTGGAAAAAATATGAATGGCCCAATGGAAACCTGGTCAAGGGCTGTAAGTAGTTACAGAAGAGGAAATGAAAGTGGGCGAGCTCCCCTCTGCTCTAATATTAGCAAAAATGAAACCTAGTAGTAATGTCCACGGCTGGTGACAGCATAAGAAAACTCCCTCTAGGAAGACCATTTTCAAAGGGGAAGGGTGCTGGGGGGAGCAAAGAAGGGAAATAAAATATATGATGGTAAAAAGGAAAAAATGTAACAAAGCTTATATATATAGGGGTAGAGGGGCTGGAGAGGGGCAGGGGAATGGGGAGAAACAAGAATCAAGATATGTCATATACAGGTACTAATTCTCAATGATGAATGTGAAAATAATGTATGTTTAAATTGTACCAATAAACTCAATTTAAAAAGAAAAAAGAAAAAGAAAACGATATTATTGGTTCACCGTTGAGTTGTGGAAAATGATAGCCTTTTAGAACAGTTTTACAAAATAGGTCACAAAAGCATGACAGTTTTTATAAATGAAAGTAGTAATGCCCAACAATAAAAAGATAGGTAAGTAGATGTAAGAATATTCACAGCAACATCTTCATGATATCAAGGAAAAATCCTGCTTCCTTTGATATAACTGAATACTGTGTAGCTATTAAAACAAATGAAGGTAGCCTGCGTGTACTGATTTAAGATTATCTCCGAAACTTCGGAAGTGAAAAAGGATATTAAAGAATAATGAATATGATTTGATATCAACTTAATAGAAAACAAACAAAATAAATATCCTCATATTACCCTGAGCACATAGCAAAGGAGAAAGCAGCGAAATGAAGTTTCTAGTTACAGTGTGCTGAAGAAGCTGAAGTAGAAGGTGTTTGTTTTGCTTCTGATTTGTCTTTCATTTTGACGTGTTGCAATGAGCGTGTGAATATTGCAAATATTAACTGGTAAGTGTTGTTCGTTACAATGACTTACTAACCTCTAGTTCCGTGGGCTGGGGATTTAGCTCAGTGGCACCGTGCCTGCCTCACAAGCACAAGGTCCTGAGTTTAATCCCCAGTACTGCAAATAAATAAATAAATAAATAAATAAATAAATAAATAAATAAATAAATAAATAAATAAATAAATAAAAATACCTCTCAGTCCTGCAGAACTTCTGCTTCCCTCTTAGCTACTTCATTCGTATGAATCAACTGCTGATGGGAAAGAGGGAGTTAATTGTCTTCGGAAGAACTGCCTGTGATTGGCCTTGCGCTCACTCTGTTGCCCAGCCTTCCCTGGGGAGAGTCTTCAATCCTTGTTATTTTAAAAGGAAATGTGCACAACATGAGTATGCAATACAAGTACATGGCGGGACATTCAGGGTGAACAAAGGTTCATGAAAGGTGCGTCTCATCCTCTCCCTCATGTCTTAGCTACTATTCAAGCCCAGCTCTGGCCCTGGAAAGCCACCTGTGCACCAGCATCTTGTGTGTACTTCCAGCCAAATTCCACACAAATATTAGCGTGAACACAGATGTGTTCTATTTTTAAAAGCACAAATGCTGTACTCTGCAGTGTCTACATACCCAAACAAGTATGATCCAGTGCAAGATGGCTTCCCATTCTTTCCAGACAGGACCTGATTGTTTCCAAGGCTGCAGCTCCTTCCTGTTCAAGGAGCCAGATTCTCCCAAGTGAGAAATCCTATCCACCCATTCTTCAGCCTGAGCGTTCATTCACTAATATCCACAAGCAAGTATTTATTGATCACCAGGCACTGGTGCTGCTCTAGAAACTGGAGATAAAGAACTGAAAGATCGTTGCTGTCACCCAGCTAACATTCAAGTGGGAAGAAAGGATTTATATAGAAGAAAACTGCTAGGTGTGATGTTACTCATGTCTATAGTCCAGCACTCAGGAGGCCAAGACAGGAGGATTGCTAGTAGTTTGAGGCCAATCTAGACTACACATTGAGTTCAAGGCCAGTCTGAGCTACATAGCATGGCCTTGTCTTAAAAAAGTGCACCTGTCTCGCAAGCACAGGTCCTGAGGTTAGTCTCTGGAAAAGAGAGAGAGAGGGGTAACTATCAAATTTCAGGGAATGGAATGTGTCATGGATTCATTCTCAGTTAAGAGGTAAGATGTGAGAGGAGGAAGGAGGCATGGGGGAGGGAATTATTTTTGCCTCCCAGGAGAAAGTTCCCTGACAAGCTGGCATTAAAGCTAAGAACTGAATACAAGGTACAGGAGATGCCACCTACCTGCTGCCCTGCTAGCTGTCTCTGAGGGTTTCCATGGACAGTACCACATTATCCTACAGGTGAAGGCAGGGCAGGGGCACATCCTGAAGTCCTGGCACACGTGTTCAAATCCCAGCTCTGCTAGTGAAAGTCTGATGAGTTTTACAAGTCTTGGGCAGATTATTTAAGCTCTCTGTGCTTCAGTTTCTTCATCTGTAATATGAGGTGAGGTAAAAACAGTACCAATATGAGGGACTATAGTGAAAATTAAATGGTTATACAGAGTGAGCTGGCACAAAGAATGCTTCTTGGTGTTTGTTTTGAGACAAAGTCTCTCTCTGTAGTCCAGGCTGGCCTTCAACTCATTACCTAGCCCAGCCTGACCTGGAATTCACAGTGGTCCTCCTGCCTCAGCTTCCCAAGTACTGGGACCTCAGGTGTGCACCACTCGGCCCAGCACAAAGAATGTGATAAGCAGTAATGACATGGAAGCACTGTGGTGCTCACAGTTAACCGGTTCTGGGAGATGCCAGCAGCATCCCAAACAAGGAGTCCAGACACACGGCTATGGCTGAAAAGGGGAGCGAGGCACAGGACAACCATCACCAAGTCCAAGCTTGCTGTGTGGGAGCAGACAAAGGAAGGCAGGACAAAATCTTCATGGGAAAAATACCAAGTACCAAACTGAAGAGTTTCTAAGAGGTTGAGTACCAAAATCTGACTGCAGAAGGCAAATTCTTAGACATAAGAACAAAAATATGATTGAGAAAAGAAAAGCTGATACAAATTTTCTTCATCAAGATTAGACTTGTTTAGCTAGAC
>PVIC010056061.1:0-11036 GCA_004025085.1 Thryonomys swinderianus
TCACATGCATATCATCAGACTATAGTGCAATGAAGTTGGAAATTAATGGCAAAGGAAACCACAAGAACTTTATAAACACATGAAAATTAAATAAGACCCTCCTGAACAACCAGTAGGTAGAGATGAATCAAAGAAATTAGATAGTTTCTACAATTAAATGAAAATATCACAATGCATGTTGGAATGTATGGGACATGATGGAAACAGACCTCTGAGGAGAATTTATAGTGGTGAGTACCCATATTAGGAAAACAAAGCAAGCTCAAATAAATAACCTAATGTTGAACCACAAGGTTCTAATAAAAAGAAGAGCAATTCAAACCCAGCGCTCATTCGAGGGAAGAAATAAGAGTCAGAGCAATGCATTGATGACTAAGAAAATGGCACAAAGAAACAATGAATTTAAGAGCTGGTTCTTTGAAAAATTAAATAAAATTGACAAATCCTTAGCCAACTTTATCAGAAAAAGGAAAGACTCAAATACATGCAATTAGAAATGAAAATGGTGAAATCAGACTAGATCATCAAATGGTGAAATGAAAATGGTGAAATCCACAAGATCATCAACACCTACTTGGAGAACCTCCATTCTAATATGATAATTAAAGCTTCCATTCTAAATTAATGGAACAGATTAGAAGATGTAGAAACAAGTTTGGCCATACTCAGGCATTTTATCTTTGACAAAGAAGCCAAACACCTTCACTGGAAAAAAGATAGCTTCTTTAATAAATAGTACTGGAAAACTGGGCTTTAATTTGCAGAAGATTAAAACTGGACCAATATCTTTCACCATGCACTAAACTAAAATGAAAATCAATGAAAGATTTAAATATTAAAACAGAAACACTAAATCTGCTGGAAGGTAGATTAGATAGAGCTCTTGAAGACATTGGTATAAGGAAAGACTTTATAAACAAATCTTGAATTGCACAGGTACTATCACAAGGAATAAACAATTGGAATCTAATCTAAGTAAAAACCTTTGCACAACAAGAGAGCCACTATCAGAGTTAAGAGAATGCACAGTGGGAAAAAATTTTTACCAACTGTTGCTCAGACAAAGGACTAATATCTTGAATATATAAGAAACTAAAAAAATCAGACCCCCAAATTTAAAGACCCAATCAAAAAATGGGCATCTAAAATAAAAAGACACTTCTCAGATGAAAAAGTAGAAACAGCAAATAAATATATGAAAAAATGCTCAACATCACTCATTCATTAAATGCAAATTAAAACATTGAAGCCAGGTGTGGTGGCTCATGCCTGTAATCCCAGCACTTGGGAAGCAGAGACAGGAGGATTGCTGAGTTCGAGGCTTGCCTGGACTACATAGTGAGCTCAGAGCCAGCCTGAACTACAAAGAGAGACCCTGTCTCAAAAAACAAAAAAACAAAAAAACAAAAAACAAAAAACAAAAAAACAACATTGAAATTTCATCTCACTCCAGGAAGAATTGCTATTATCAAGAATTCAACCAAAAATAAATGCTGGTTAAACTGTGAGGAAAAAAGAAACTTTTTTCCACTACCAGTGAGAATGTAAACTGGTGCAACCACTGTGGAAATCAGTGTGGAGATTCTTCAAAAAACTAAAATTGGAGGTTCCATTTGTCCCAGCTATTTCTCCTCTTGATATCTTTTTGAAAGACTTAGAAGCGTCATAGCACAGCGATATATATATACACCCATGTTTATAGTGGCATAATTTGTAATAGGTAAATCTTGGAAACAGCCCAAATGCTCATCAATTGATGAATGGATAAAGAACATGTGCTTAAAAAAATCCAATGGAGTACTACTCAGTTATAATGACAGATTAACTTGAGAGATTTATAGCTAAGTGGATGGACCTTGAGACCATACTTTTTTTTTTTGAGTAGGAAAATTTTATTGAGAGAGAAAGCTTCTGCCTTAAGAGAGACAGAAGGGGGAACCTGGAAAGTGGGTAACCCCCCTACCTCACTTTTTAGAGGGCTTTTATGGAGCAAAGCCATGAGGTGAGGCAGGTCTGAAATAGGGAGCTACCAATAAGATTCAAAAAAGGTAGATGGGTTGCAATTGACCAATGAGTACAGTGGGGGCTTCCAATAAGATTTGAAAGAAATGGGCAAACCTTGGCTAACCAATGTGTAAATGACAAGCATAGTTACTTCAGCATCTTTTTGATTGAATAGGGTCCGATGAGAAATCAAGCCTTAGAGGGTCTTGCTTGTCAGGAGACTCCTCCAGGTGGTTCAAAGTCCTGGCCCGCTATCTGGGGAATTTGCAACTGCTGCATTCCAGGAAGGGGCTGGATCCGGATTTTGACATTCCATCCTGGGAGATGAGGTCTGCCTGTCACTGCTATCTGAAAGTGTAGTTTCTCATTGATGGTGTTGACCTTCGAGGATGTCCTCTTTTTTGCAAGCCTTTCAAGGGCCGGCTCTATCTATCTGCCTACATATGTCTAGCTGGCTTTTCAACCTATAATATTCCCCCTTCTGAAGAGTTACCTGAACTGCCATGAGGGGCAAATGGGCGAAGACCGACCTAACTTCATCAGGCTGGAGAGGGGCATAGTTGTAACCGCAGTCAGGGTCACTCTGCAGAAGATCTACCTAAAGGCCCTTGATGGACTTCATGCATTGTTATCTTAGGTAGGCGTACTGGTTTGAGTCTCCATGCAATTATCTCAGTGGAACCTCCAATATGATGCAGGAGAGTTAAGGCCTAACTCCCCACCTGAAATGCAAGTTTGTGTTCTCTAAAAATCAACGAATGAATTTTAGGAATGATGGAGGTTTGAGTAGGAAATTTTTATTGAGAGAGAAAACTTCTGCCTTAAGAGAGACAGAAGGGGAACCTGGAAAGTGGGTAACCCCGAGACCAAACTCTTATGTGAAATAAATCAGATACACATGTGTAAATACTGCACTGTTTCTCTGGTGTGAGAAAGTGAATGTGTAAACGAGACAAAAATGTATAATAAATATTGCAAAATATGAAGAAAATGTTGAAATGAGTAAGGGAGCTAAGCAGGAGTGTGGGGGAAAGGGAAGAAAGGAAAGGAGAAAATGGAAACAAAGCTTTTGAAAATAAGGAGGGAAGAAGGGCTGAAGGGAGGGTAGGAAAATGGGAAAAAATAAGAATCAAGATATATCATGTACAACAAAAATTTTCTGTTATGACCATTATGTATACCTAAAATCACCAATAAACTTAATTAATTAAAAAATACATAGATGAGGCTGTGCAGTGACTTCCACTGCCTGCAAGCAGCCCGCCTGCCCAGGCCAGCTGATCCAGGGATCTCCATCCACCCTGGGCAGGTCTGGGTAAATCCCACAGAGGCTGCACAGTGACTTCTACCACCTGCAAGCAGCTGGCCTGCCTCTGGACTTGGTTAGATGCCCCCCACGGGCTCCACTCCCTCTGGGTGAGTCTGGGTAAGTGCCACAAAGGCTACGCAGTGACTTCTACCACCTGCAAGCAGCCCACCTGCCACCAGACTTTTGCCAGCTGACTTGGGGACCTCCATACAACCTGTGCGAGTCTGGGTATGCACCGCAGAGGCCCAGTGAATTCCACCACCTACAAGCAGCCTGGCAGCCACCAAACCCAGGCCAGCTGCCCCATGGGACATCCATCCACCCCAGGTGAGTCCAGCCTACCCACCATTGGACTCAGGCCAGAAGCCTCGTGGGAGCTCCATTCCTGTTTGCACGAGTGTGGGTAAGCACCACTTAAGTTGTATAATGATTTATAGTGTTTGCCAGCACAACAGATATGAGTAAAAATTCAAGAACCCAGGCACAAAGATCACCACCACAGGGGAATTCAGGGAAAAGGGAAATGGAGCAAAATGAAGCTCAATCTCCAGGACCCTCAGAACTAGTAACAAAAGCAGATCTACTAAAATGGAAATCAGAACTGATCTTTGAGATGAAAACAGATGCTGTTCACAGTGAAGGACTTCATTAAAGAAGAGAGCAGGAACATCATAGAAGCTAAGATAACAAAAGCAATGGAACATTATAAAGAGCTTCAAGCAGAGGTTCAGGTGATCAAAAGTGAGAATGAAAGTTTGTGAAGTAGGATGAATGAAGCAGAAAGCCAACTTTCAGACCTAGATGACAGGCTCACAGCCAATGAAAAGGAAAGGAATAATTTATGGAAAATGGCAAGGGACCATGAGAAATTCCTAGATGACTCAAAGAAGAATAACATAAGGCTGACCAGAGTCAGTGAAGATGCAGGAGTCAGTGCAAAAGACATCAAAAAATGGTTGACAGATATAATGGCAGAAAACTTCATAGGAAAAGGAAAAGAATTGGACATAGAGATACATGAGGAATATAGGACTCCAAAAGCCTGTGATAGTAAAAAATCTACACCCAGGCATATAATTATCAAGGTCCCAGATCTCTAACAAAAGAATGAAATACTGAAAGCAGCTCAGGAAAAGAAAAAAAAAGCACATACAAAGCCCAGCCCATCAGGATCACAATAGACTTTTCAACACAAATGCTTGATGCAAGGGTAGCCTGAAGGAAAGTGTTTTAAGCATTGCAAGAAAACAACTTCCAATCTAGATTGATGTATCCTGCAAAACTATCTTTCAAAATCAATGGAGAAATAAGATATTTTCATGACAAAGAACACCCGAAGAACTTCTCAGTTACAAAACCTGTACTCCAAAACATTTTAAAGAATATCTTAAGAGAAAAACAATGAAGGTCAAAAACTCATGAGACAGGGCCGGAGGGTTAGCTCAGTGGTTCCAACGCCTGCCTCGCAAGCACAAGGACCTGAGTTCGATCCCCGGTAACCACATATAATGCTGGGCGTGGAGACATGCCCACCAACAATCAACACTGCATACCACAATGCCGGACGTGGTGGCTCACGCCTGTAATCCCAGCACTCGGGAGGCAGAGACAGGAGAATTGCTGAGTTTGCGGCAGCTTGCCTGGGCACCATAGTGAGCTCAGGGCCAGCCTGAACTACAAAGTGAGACCCTGTCTCAAAAAGCAAAAAAACAAAAAAAACAAAAAAACAAAAAAACTCATGAGACCTAGCAGAGTGAATTTAGTGAGCAAGACATGAAACTGAGTGGAAAGGGGAAAAGCAAAGAAAAAAAGAGTCAAGAATAGGGTAACACAATGAGAGGTATAAATCAGGCCATATCAGTCATAACCATTAATTTTTTTTCTTTTTTTGGGACAGGGTCTCACTTTGTATTTTAGACTGGCCCTGAGCCCACTATGGAGCCCAGGCAAACTTCAAACACAGCAATCCTGCTGCCTCTGCCTTCTGTGTGATGGGATTACAGGCTTGAGCCACCAAGCCTGGCATCTGTGGTATGTGGTACTGATTGGCAGTGGGCATGGCCACCACACCCTGTACTGTTGTATGTGGATACTGGGGATTGAACCAGGGACCTTGCGCTTGTTAGGAAGGCGCTGGAACCACTAAGCTAAATCATAACCACTTATGTTAATGGCCTCAGTGGGCCAATTAAAAGACACAGACTGGCAGAATGGATTAAGAAACAAGATCCTACAATATGTTCCATACAAGAAATGCACCTAATTCAGAGAGAAAGCCACAGACCAAAAGTGAAAGGGTGGAATACAATTCTCCACACGAGAGGAAAATGCAAAAGGGCAGGAGTGGCTATCCTATTTGCAGACAAAACAGATTTCAAGCCAAAATTGATTAAGAGACACAAAGAAGGACACTACATCTTTGTACAGGGAGCCATCCAAGAGAGAGAGATGACATTCATAAATATGCACCAAATTCCAATGCACCCAACTATATGAAACAAATATTAACAGATATGAAAACTCTGCTAAGAACTAATACAATAGTAGTAGGTGACTTCAATACCCAGCTGTCACAACTAGACAGATCAACTGGACAAAAATTCAACAATAAAATACTTAAACTGATCCAAACCTTTGATCAAATGGACTTAATAGAAGCCTACAGAGTATTTCATCTGACAAAATCAGAATACACATTCTTCTCAGCTGCCCATGGGTCATTCTCCCAAATAGACCACACACTAGTTCACAGAACATGTTTAAGTAAGTGCAAAGGAATTGAAGTTATCCCCTGTATAATGTCAGACCATAATGCCTTGAAATTGGGGCTGAATAGCAAAAGAAATCCCAAGATGGTCACAAATACATGGAAATTGAATAATACTCTGCTGATCAACCAATGGATCACAAAAGAAAAACAGTAAAGGAATTGAACAGTTTTTACAATTAAATGATAATCCCAGTACATCTTATAGGAACTTATGGGATACAATGAAAGCAGTTCTATGAGAGAAATTCATAGCAGTAAATGCCTATACCAGGAAAATAGAGCAAGCTCAAATAAACCACCTAATGCTAAATCTCAAGCTACTAGAAAAAGGGAGCAAAACAAACCCAAAGCTTGTAGTAGGGAGGAATTTATAAGGATGAGGGCAGAAATTAATTCATTGGAGACTAACAGAACCATACCAAAAAAAAATCAATGGGTCCTAGAGTTGGTTCTTCAAAAAGATGAACAATTTTGACAGACCTCTAGCCAACCTTATCAAACAAAGGAAGGAAAAGGCTCAAATCCATGCTGTTAGGAATGAAAAAGGGGAAATCATCACTGATCCAATGGAAGCCCAGAGTATAATAAACATGTACTTTGTATTCCAATAAGATGGAGAATGTAGAAGAAATGCAAAGATTCCTAGACACATAAGAACTTCCAAAGCTGAATGAAGAGGACATAAAATGTTAAATACCCCAATATAAATTTGTGAAATTGAACATGTAATAAAAAAAATCTACCAACAAAAAAAAGTCCTGGTCCTGATGGCTTTACCACTGAATTCTACAACAGTTTCAAAGAAGGGTTAATACCACTACTTCTCAAATTCTTTAATGAAGTTGAAAGGGAGGCAGTACTCCCAAATTCATTCCTTGAAGCAACCATTTCCTTGATTCCAAAAGGAGAAAAAGACCCAACCCAAAAAGAGAACTACAGGGCAATCTCCCTAATGAGCATTGATGCAAAAATCCTCACAAGATACCAGCAAACAGAATATAGAGAATTATCAAGAAGATCGTACACCCTGACCAAGTTGGATTCATCCCAGGGATGCAAGAATGGTTCAACATATGTAAATCAAGAAACAATATTCACTATATCAACAGACTCAAAGATAAAAACCATATAGTCATCTCAATAGAAGCAGAGAAAGCATTTGACAAAATTCAATACCCATTCATGATCAAAACCCTCCAGAAACTCAGAATAGACAGACTATATCTCAACCTAATAAAAGCTATTTATGAGAAACCAATAGCCAGCAGTATCCTAAATGGTCAAAAACTGAAATCTTTCACACAAAGATTAGGAACAAGACAAGGATGTCCACTGTCACCACTACTGTTCAATGTAGTGTTAGAAACATTTAGCCATTGCAATTAGACAATCAAAAGAAATAAAAGGAATAAAGATAGGAAAAGAAGTTAAATTGTCATTATTTGCTGATGACATGATACTCTATCTAGAAGACCCTAAAAACTCTACCAAGCAACTCCTAGACTTAATCACCAAAATTTAGTAGCATAGCTGGATACAAGGTCAATGGTCAAAAATCAATCATCTTTTTATTCACAAATAATAAATTGATACAGGAAGAAATTGTGGACTCAGTCCCTTTTACAATAGCACCCAGAAAAATGAAATATGTTAAAGTCAATCTAACAGAGGAGGTAAAGACATCTACTCCAAAAAGTACAACATTCTGAAAAAAGGAGATTAAAGAGGATATCAGAAGATGTAAAGACATACCTTGTTCCTGGATAGGAAGAACCAACATCGTCAAAATGGCTTTACTCCCACAACTACTATATAGATTCAGTGCAATTCTGATTGAAATTCCAACAGCATATTTCACAGATCTAGAGAAAAGCATCCAAAAATTTATCTGGAACCACAAGTGATGTAGGATAGCAAAAGCAATTCTAGGAAACAAAGACATGGCAGGGGTATCATTCACTTTCCCCAACTTGAAACTTTACTACAAAGCCACTGTGATAATAAACAACATGGTACTGGCAAACAAACAGATCTGGAGATCAATGAAATAGATTAGAAGATTCAGAAGCAATGCCAGATACACTAAGCCACCTCATCTTTGACAAAGGAGCCAAACATCCTCAACGGAGGAAAGACAGCCCCTTTAATAAATGGTGCTGGAAAAACTGGCCCAAAGACTGAAGCTAGATCCATCTCTTTCACCGTGTACTAAACTAAAATCAAAGTAGACAAGAGACCTAAATATTAAAACAGAGACACTAAACCTGATGCAAAACAGGTTAGATAAAACTCTTGGAGACAGCTCTGGGTGCCATTCCATCCCTGGTGGTGGCAGCAGGGGAGGCGGACTGAGGCCTGCATACCAGCCCGCTCCACCCCGAGAGGCACAGATGACTCAGCTGCTCTGGGCACCATTCTGTCCCTAGAGGCCGCAGCAGCGGAGGCAGAAGGAGGCCTGCACACCGGCCCGCTCCACCCCGAGTGGCACAGATGACTCAGCTGCTCTGGGCACCATTCTGTCCCTGGCAGCAGCAGTGGCAGAGGCGGACTGAGGCCTGCACACTGGCCTGCTCAACCCCGAGCAGCACAAATGACTCGGCTGCTCTGGGCACCATTCTGTCCCTGGTGGCAGCAGCGGCAGAGGTGGAAGGAGGCCTGCACACCAGCCCGCTCCACCCCGAGCGGCACAGATGACTCAGCTGCTCTGGGTGCCATTCTGTCCCTGGCGGCGGCAGTGGCAGAGGTGGACTGAGGCCTGCACACTGGCCTGCTCCACCCCAAGTGGCACGGACGACTTGGCTGCTCTGGGCACCATTCTGTTCCTGGAGGCAGCAGCAGCGACTGAGGCCTGCACACTGGCCCGCTCCACCCCAAGCCGGCGCAGACGACTTGGCTACCCCAGGTGCCACTTGTTCCCAGCGGCGGTGGTAGAGGACTGAGGCCTGCCCACCAGCCCACTCCACCCAGGAGCTGGGCAGTGAGGAGTCAGGTACAGACCCTTGGCCCCATCCCCACCATGGAAGATTGAGGCCTGCTGGCCAGCCCCAAACCCATCCCAGAGCTGCATTGTGAGGACCCATGTCCGAGAGGAGCCGGAGCCATTTCCTGCATCCCTCTACACTGCAGCTACACTGAGAGACCAGGCAAGATAAAAAAAAAAAGGGGGGGGGGAATCTAGCTTCCATTTTGCCATCTACTCCTAGGTCCCTCTACTCACCTCTTGACCCCACACCCTCTCCTATCTTCCTGTCAGAAGCAATACCCAGAAGTAAAGGACTCTTAGGTTGCCCTATTTCTTCTCCTATACTACTATAAGAAAGTGTACAAAGTCTCCAACGGTCTTACAGCATACAGTTGGTACTGTTTTATATACGCCCTTTTATCTGCTATTACCCACTGGCATATATGAGGTTCTAGAGTATAGGTGATCTTCTTAAATCTGCTAAACCTATTTCACTCTCCTTCTGTCCCTCTACCTCCCTGATTCCCCAGTGACCTCTTATTGCCAATGTGTTCAGCGGGTGCATTTATGATCTACATGTTGTATACACATTGCTGATTAATTCTAAATTTTGGCATAGGGACATAGAGGTAACTCATAAGCTCAAAGTCCCTAGAACAGGATTTAACAAAACTTTTCACTTTATTTACTGTGTTAAATACTGATATTGGTATTGATTGTATTATGGTAACAAACATGGATGTGATGTGATTGTTCTGCTCAAATACCTCCCATGATGTGTTAGAAGTGAGAACTCTCAAGGGTCATTACAGATTCAAGGAGGACACCCCAGGAAAGTGCCACTTCCAAAGAGCCCCAGATAATAGAAAGAAAGAGACTTGCAACAAACATTGCCCTGTCATCAGGCAAAGAATAGCACTAGTAACAATGAAAGAGTAGAAATGAGAAAATACACACACAAAAAAGACACAAAGATCACCACCACAGGGAAATTCAGAGAAAAGAGAAATAGGGCAAACTGAAACTCAAACACCAGGACTCTTGGAGATGGTAACTAAAGCAGATCTAGAAAAATGGAAAGCAGAACTCATCTCTGAGATCAAAACAGGAATAGTGTCTACAGTGAAAGACATCATTAAAGAAGAGATCAGCGAGATGATAGAATCCAAGATAGCAGAAGCAATAGAACCTTTTAAACAGCTTCAAGCAGAGCTCCAGGGAATGATGAAGGAGAATGAAAGCTTGCAAAGTAGGATGAATGAAGCAGAGAACCGAATCTCAGACCTAGAGGACAGCATAGCAGCCAGCGAGCAGGAAAGATATAATCTATGGAAAAGAGCAAGGGAACATGAGAAATCAATTCAACAGCTTCTAGATGACTCAAAGAAAAATAATATAAGACTGATTGGAGTCACTGAGGAAGCAGGAGACAGTGTAAAAGACATAAAAAAGCTACTGTCAGAGATAACAGAAAACTTCACAGGAAAAGAAATAGACATACAGATAAATGAGGCCTATTGGACTCCAAAACACCGTGACATAAAAATATCTACACCTAAACACATAATTATCAGGGTTCCAGATGCACAACAAAAGAGTGAAATACTGAAAGCAGTGAGAGAAAGGAAGAAAATCACCTACAAAGGGAAGCCCATTAGGATCACAGCAGACTTTTCAACACACTCAACATAAGGAAAGCATGGAGGGAAGTATTTCAAGCATTGCAGGAAAACAACCTCCAACCTAGACTGCTGTTCCCTGCAAAACAATCTTTCAGAATAGACGGGGAAATAAGATACTTCCCTGACAAAGAGCACTTGAAAAACTTCACAAATACGAAACCTGCACTCCAAAACATTCTAAAAAATATCTTGGAAAAAAACACAGAAAATTCCATACCCATGAGACCCAGGAGAGTGAATTCACTGGGGCAAACAAGAAACTAAATAGAGAAGGGGAAAAGCAAGGAAGGAAAAAAAAAAAAAAAAAAA
>PVIC010056062.1:0-11052 GCA_004025085.1 Thryonomys swinderianus
CCTCCTGTCTCTGCCTCCCGAGTGCTGGGATGACAGGCGTGAGCCACCACATCTGGCATTGTGGTATGCGGTGTTGATTGTTGGTGGGCATGTCTCCATGCCCAGCATTGTATGTGGTTACCGGGGATCGAACTCAGGACCTTGCGCTTGCAAGGCAGGTGCCAGAACCACTGAGCTAACCCTCCGGCCCAAGAAATGAACTCTTAGGACATTCAAATTAAAGGACTTAGGACTGGGTGCATAGCTTAGGTGACAGAACTTTTGCCTAACATGCATAAAGCCTGTGTTTGAGTATTACAAAAGACAAATCAATTAAGCAAGCAATCACAGATTCATTTGAAATTTTGAGTTCACTGAAGATGAATGAAGCTTGTCTTCTACAGACAGGACAGCCATCAGGTTAGGCGGCAAACAGGCCAGCAGGCTATGGCCCACCCCACCAGCTCCACCCTAGGACAGCCTACTCTGTCGCAGGTCTTGCCATCTCCGCCTGTCATTACCATCCAACCCTCAGACTGGAGTTTGAGACTGGGGTTATTGATCACAGGGGCCATATCAGCTTTATTCAGAGTTTGGCTTTGGTCTGATAGCACATGCCCACAAGAAGAAATCTGGCCCAGTGTTCTGACTGAAACTGAAATCAACAACACATAGCAGGAGGCCAGAGTACAGGGGCAGCCACAGTCCCCAGGTGTGACCTGCAGGGACAGCCTTGCAGAAAAATCCAGCCTCCCTGCTGGGTACATAGTTACTTCTACCTTCTATTGAGGGCCAGAGGTGAAACATTCTGGAGAGCTCTGCTTTGCACTTCTGTGGGTTTCTTTAGGTAAGGAGGCCTGGCTTTGGTTCTGTAGCTGTGAAACTAAGCCCCTAAAAAAACAGAAACTTTGAGACTGGACCAGAATCTGGCACAGCTTTATCTACAGGGTACAATATTAGGTTAGAGAAGAAATGAAGGAAGTTATTTCCTCCTTTCTGAACTCTACTGTTTCTCTTATTTATCTACAATATATTACTAGCAAGCTTTGTTTGACTCTTAGCAGTTTAACAAAGGAGGCTGCTTTTGGAGGCGATAAGAGCTGAAATGCCTGAGGAATGACCATCTCCTTCTGAGTCTGGATCACTATGCTTGCTTTCATAGCCATGCCAGATCCTACCCCAATCCTTTCCTAGAAGACAGAATGTGAACTGTGAGAAGCTAGCTCAGGAGTGCCAATAACAGATGGCAATCACTAGGATGTCATCTTTTGCCCAGCAGGGTGGGGAGATTTCCCACACATACCATGGTATGGTGGTTGGCAGCAGTGAGGGGACTAGAAACCCAGTGGTAGCTGTGGCTGTGGCGAAGACTTACTGTCCTTTGTTCTGCCAAAGAAATGGATCTCTGGGATCACAAATAAGATGACTGGTAAGGCTGAAGGCATATTGAAAACCAAAGCAACCCAAACACCCAGCTCAGAAAACTGCCTCCTTCCACAAAACCTTGTACTGAGCACTTAAATTGACTATATAGCTGGGGGGGCAGGGTGGCAGGAAGGTCATCAAAGCTTGCTGGCCCTTCCCATTTCCCTGGGGGGAGCTATATACTCAGGTAGGCACAGCAGGAGTAAGCCATCCTCCACCATGGACTGGCAGTTAAGAGAGGAAAGCACTGAGCACACCAGCAGGGAAGCAAAAACAAGACACAGCAAAGTTCAAGAGAGAGCAAAATGGAGTAGCTACTTTGTCCAGCATGCCTCACTCCTTGTCCTCAGCCAGCCATGTGACTCCCTGCATGTACAACTCAGCACTCCCTGGCAAGGATGGGCAGGCTGGATCCAAGATAAGTGGGTTTCTGAGAAGGAACAGGGACAGAAGGGAATGAAAAGAATCCAAGTGCCCATTTTTCTTATCTCACTATGGTCCACATTCTCTTGAGTTCACCTGGACTTTACAAAACAGATGAATACCTAAGGAGCTGTGAACTTCTTATAGAAAGCTAATGTGGGGGCCGGAGATTTAGCTCAGTGGTTCCAAGCGCCTGCCTCGCAAGCACAAGGCCCTGAGTTCAATCCAGTAACCACATACAAGGCTGGGCGTGGTGACTCACCTCCACAAGCCATCAATACCACATACCACAGTGTTGGGCGTGGTGGCTTACACCTGTAATCCCAGCACTCGGGACGCAGAGTCAGGAGGACTGCTGAGTTCCAGGTTTGCCTGGGCTACATAGTGAGCTCAGGGCCAGCCTGAACTACAAAGCGAGACCCTGTCTCAAAGAAAAAAAAAAAGCTGATGTGGGGACCAACTCTATGGTGATATGGCCACTAGAACACGTCCCTGATCAACGCTCTTAGCCCACAACCCTTGGACTGCAGTGTGATCTGCAAAGGTTCTGACAAGTGCCCTTTCGTACCTCCAGCATCGAGACTCAGCTCGGAATCCTTGGATGTTGTTGTCCCCTCCAATCAAATACACAAAGTTGTTGAGCACTGCGATGCCCTGGTTAGACATTCGGGGGGCCAGAGAGGCAGTGAAGTGCTTCCACTCCCCCAGCAGGGGATTCAGGTACTTTGCCTGGTCACTGAGGACTGTGGATGGTGTGGAGTGAATACCCCCAAAGCCCACGACGCACTGGAAGTCCGAGCGTAGCTCTGTCTGAGGGCCCTGCAGGCTGGGCTGCAGACTCTCGTTCTGGTGGTACATAAGGGCGCTGGCCACAGTGTCCCTCAGTGGGCTGGGATCTAGCTTGTCGTGCAGCCGCTGGAGGACATCGGCTTCCATCAGGGGAAACCGCACTGTCTCAAGGAGTTTAGGGGGTTCATGCAGTGAGATCTGGTCAGCCTGCACCTGCTCTTGGGTATAATGATAGAGCAGGGCTCCCTCATACACCTCTGTCTCACAGGACACTTCCAGGCGGTTGCTGCTGAGGAGGGAGTAGACCTTCTCGAGGGGAAGCTGGCGATACTTATCAGTTCTTGAGAAGGCCACAAAGTTTTTGAGGATGTAAGTATCCAGCTGCTCGATCAGGCGACTCAAGTCAAACAGCTCTGCCAGCCGGTAGACATCAAGGATGTTCTCCTCATCCACCCAGGACATGAGGAAATCACAGCAGAAATGGATAATTTCTGGGATCTGCAAAGAGAAGGACACTCACTCAAGCTGACCAATAGCAGGCTCAAGCAGTAAGATAGCAGAAATACAGCTTGTAGGGCTGGGTCCTACAGCAGGCACCCTGTGATGGGAGAAAGGTTGAACTCCTCCCCTAACTATCCCCCATCATTCCCAACAGATCACAGGATTACTGCAGACTGACTGGCTTGGACATGTGCCAAATGAGCCATATGTAGCAGGTACTTGCCCTTTTTGAGCCTCCATTTCCCCATCTATATAACAGGAATGAAGTGGAGAGAAGTATGTTGAGAATGAGCAAGTACACAGGAACTATCTGGCACTTAAGAGCATACCCTTGTATATGCCACCAGCCTTTTAGATCAAAGGTACTCGACCTCCAGAAAAGCAGAAAGTAGCATCAACAGAGACTATGTCAGACATCACTGGTGTAGAAGGGGCCAGGAACCTCTTCCTGCCCCACTCTAGGTCCCTCCGGAAGAGTCTCCCTCTCCAAAAGTACTATGACTGAAAACACCAAGCCCTTTTCTCCTGCCAGAACCCTCACAAGAGCTCCAGTTGAAGCTTCAGGCCCAGGAACCCCACTAGGCCTCACTAGCCCTAGGTTACCCATCACTCACATACTCAGAACTGCCAGTAGAGTATCTCCAGTACTTGCTTAAAATGCATCCCAAGACCTTTATTCAGAATTCTTGAAAAGCTGGCACATTGGTCTGAGGCCCCCTGCTTGAGTTGAGAGACCCATTGAACTCTGTAAGTACAGGGCCCTGAGCTATGAGAAGTAATGACTGGTGGGCAGGAAGGCAAATGAAGGAATGGCACAGAAATAGGACAGAGCTGAGAATAAGGGCATAAGGCCCTTAAGGCTGTCCAAGGATACCCTGGGATCTGATCAGCAAAGCACAGCAGAAGTAAGGGAAATAAAAAGAAGGACTCTAGGCAAAGGTTCCTGGGATAACAAACTAGAGGCTGACTAGATCTTTAGGAAAATAGGCTTTTAAAGCTGGCAATGTGCCTAGCATTCTCAAGACCCTGTGTTTAAATCCCTAACTAAGAGAAAAAGGAAAATCAGATTTTAGAGTTTCTCTGAAAATGGAAATATAGTCAGCCCTTCACATCTGTATGTAGGTTCCACATACAATGATTCAACCTACTGCAGATCAGAAATATTTTGAGTCTGGGCACAGTGGCACATGCCCATAACACCAGCTACTCAGGAGGCCGAGCAAGGCAAGAGAATCAAGAGTTTAAGGGTAGCCTAGGCCACTTAATGAGATCCCAGCTCTAATTAAATAAATGAAGGAAGGAAGGAAAGTAGTAGGAGGATTCTATGCAAATAATATACCATTTCATATCAGATTGAGCATATTTTGGGATTCAAAGGGAATACTGGAACCAGTTTCCCAAGGATATTGAAGAATAATTGTACTTGATTTATCCAGTATCACCAAGAAACTAACAAATGCAATATAGGAATATTGCTGGTATTTGAAGCTTATCAATTAACATTTAAAAACATTTTTTCATTCTAAAGATAGTTCCTACTTGCTTGCCAGGTCACATGCTAAGAGCTAATGGACACTTGCAAACTCTCAGAGGTGTGCCTATCTGAGATGTTCCTAGGGTGCTATTAGGTCCTGAAAGTGTTCACGTGACCAGCTGTTTTATCTTGTAACAGTCACTTCTGTTTTGCTTCCTCTTCCTAAAATCCTGTTTCTTATGTATCATGTGCTTGAGCTCTGAAGACCAGGCAAAAAGTGACAGCCAAGAGCCACAGTGGGCTTGGGCAGCAGCACCCTGAAAAGAACCTGCCTCCTACCCCAGGCCCTCTGTACTTTCTCTCCTGTTTTTAAAGCAGATGGCCCTGTGCTGGGTGGAATCTCAGAGGAACCAGCCAAGGTCCATAGGTGCAGGAGTCTCAGGAGAAAGAGAAGGGAAAAATTTGCCTGGGATGACCCAACAAGAACAGTTCCATTGGGATTCAGTCCAAGGTCTCTAGGGACACACAAAGAGTTAGGTCCTAGGCTACTCCAGGGCATGGCACACAGAAGCAAGCCACTAGCAAAAACTGTTAAAGGAACAACTACTATCTGGTAGGCCTATGGACTCCATACTGCTATGCTTTACACGATACTACATTTGCTAAAAATGTAATGTTTAAAACATTTAGGGAGGGGGATAAAGGAAAGAGGAGGAATGGAAATACACACACATACACACACACACACACACACACACACACAAACCCCAAAGAATAAAAAACAAGGGCTGGGATTTAGCTCAGTGGTTCTGGCATCTGCCTGGCAAGCCCCAGATCCAGAGTTCAATTCCCGATAACCACATACCACAACACCAGGCATGGTGACTCATGCCCACCAGCCATCAGTACTACACACCACAATGCCGGGTATAGTGGCTCACACCTGTAATCTCAGCACTCAGGAGGCAGAGGCAGAAGGATTGCTGAGTTTGGGGCTTGCAGGGGCTACACAGTGAACTCAGAGGCAGCCTGAACTACAAAGCGAGACCCTGTCTCAAAAACAAACAAACAAAGAACAAAAAAACACAAACAAACAAAAAAAACAAACCCAAGGACAGCTGTTCCTACCTAGATGGCTTCTGGAACACCAGGAAAGATGACCCAGGACTCCCAGGAGCAGTGACCAAACTGAGGAGAGACTATATGTCTCTGAGCTGAGAGGTAAGAGGGAAAGTGGTGCTGCAGAAGATGATTTAGTGTCAGTGTAATAACTGCATCATCACAAGTTGAAGGCCAGCTTGAAAAACTTATGGAAACTGTATCTCACAATTTAGAAATAAAT
Source organism: Thryonomys swinderianus (assembly GCA_004025085.1). Taxonomy (NCBI): domain Eukaryota; kingdom Metazoa; phylum Chordata; class Mammalia; order Rodentia; family Thryonomyidae; genus Thryonomys; species Thryonomys swinderianus. The sequence continues at coordinate 5,934 of PVIC010056062.1, forward strand.
TTAAAATGGCTGGGGAAAGAGGTTCAGTGCTCCTTGGGTCCAATCCTCAATGCCACAAAAAAAAAAAAAAAAAAAAAAGGGAAGGAAGGAGAAAACAGAAACCAGGTAAGAGGCGAAAATGGTTGGACTGAAACCAGAACAAACATAAATGAAATAGAAACAGAGAATAAAGATAAGACAGCTATAAGGAAGATTAAAGAGGTTGACCTGTTCTAACTTGAATACAGGAAATGAAGAAGGTAAAGGAGCCCAAGGGATCCAAGATTGGATGTTCAGGGCACTCTTAGAGTGATCACAGGACATACAAAACAGGGAGGCTAAGGGGAGCTCCAGGAAGGTGGCAGGTGTGCAGCACAGGGACAGCCATGCTGGGGTGGGGGTAATGTTCAGAGACAGCTGAGGAGAGGCAGCTTTGGGAGGTCAGAAACTCAAGGGAGAGTTCCCAAACCGACAATGACAGAGGGGTGAGGACAGCAGAGATCTCTAAACCAAATAACATGGGGAAAACGTTTTGCTGTAAACATTGCCCTGGCTCCTCAATTCCACCTACTCTCATGCAAATACCTTAAGGCAAGATGTGCTCAGATTAGCCCAACAAGCAAGTATGGAACACCTCCTACATATGGTGCCAATCTGAGGACAGCAAGGCATGGAGCGCTGTGCCAAGTGGGGCCTGGAAATACGACTTAAGTTTTTCAAATTGCCCCAAACATATTCTCATCTAAGAAAAGAATCAGAATGATGAACTCAGCATAATATGTCATTTTACTTTCAAGATATGAGGGAAGCAGTGACTCAAAATATCAATTCAGCTTCTGATTGGGAGCTGAAAAACACCTGCAGGATCAGCCTTGTGTAACTGCACTCACACTAGAGATTTAACTGCACCTTCTGAAGCCCCAGACCCCTAGAAGTGTCTGGAATACCTATTTGACACAGTAGGGCCATGGGAGGCCACCACTGTAGCCTCAGAAAACTTTATGGGTTTTTTGGTTTTATTTATTTATTTATTTGTTCTTTTAGACAGGGTCTCGCTTTGTAGTTCAGGCTGGCCCTGAGCTCACTATGTAGCTCAGGCAAGCCTTGAACTCAGCAGTCCTCCTGCCTCTGCCTCCCGAGTGCTGGGATTACAGGCTTGATCCACCAAGCCCTGCATCTGTGGCATGTGGTACTGATTGCCTGTGGTCCTGACTCACCATGCCCACTACTGTTGTATGTAGTTACTGGGGATCAAACCAGGGACCTTGCGCTTGGTAGGCAGGCACTGGAACCACTGAGCTAAATCTCTGGCCCTATTTTTGTTTGTTTTTTGAGACAGGGTTTCACTATGTAGTTCACTATACCTGACTAAGAAAATAAGTATCTGAAAGGTAAAAGTTTTAAAGAAATGAGAGCTGGCCAGATACAGTGGTACATGGCTATAATTTCGGAATTCAGAAGACTGAGACAGGACTGTTGCAAATTCAAGCCCAACCTGAGCTACACAGTAAGTTTAAAGCCAGCTTGGACACAAAGTGAGACCTCATCTCAAAGGGAAGGAGAGAAGAGAAGGAAGAAGGGAAAGAGGGGGAGACAATTAAAAATAGAGAGTGAGCAGAAAGGGTCTGTGTATGCTGTAGGATTGAGGATGCTCAGAGCTGCCAGAATGTCACAGCACACAGGCTATTACACACATATCCCCTTGGGTCAGCTTACTTGCCTCTGTACAGTAATTTTTTCCTGGCACAGCAGCCAAACTAGGAGAAGAACACAGTAAAAAAGTAAAGGGAGAGCTGGGGATTTAGCTCAAGTGTCACCGCGCCTACCTTGGAAGCACGAGGACCCGAGTTCAATCCCCCGTATGGCAAAAAAAAAAAAAAAGAAAGAAAGAAAAGTGGCAGAAGGTTGACTCCAAGGGCAGAGTCCCTCCCCACTCCGCACCTTCCTTCACTGCTTGATGTCCTGGCCCTCTGGACCCAAGTTACCCCTATGTCACAGTTCAACGGGCATCTTGTGTGTCTGAGGGTCTGGATCTGCCTTGCTGAACAAGGTGAACCTCACCTGAAGCTGGCAGGCAGCAACCAACGTCTCCTGCACATTGCTGAGGCTGAGCTCTAGCTCGGAGGTGTATATGAAATGCAGGATTTGGCACATGGCATTGTAGGACACGCCGTGGATCAGGACCTCCTCCTGCTCCATTTCCTTCAATCCCCCAGCAAACATTCCTCTGCAAAGTGGAGAGAGAATGCAATGGGGTTATACTGGTTAGGACACCAGTCCAGGGTGCAAAGAACATTCAGAGGATATCAAGCAGCAGTGACAGGGCTGGTACAGGAGTAGATTAGCCAGTAGTACACATGCTGGAATGTTGACTACTCCATGCTCTGTGTGAACAGCCTATACACAGCCATCAGGCTATAGAAGATGCCTGACCCAAGCCTGATCAGCCACCTAGAAACTGCTGTCTCCTTCTGCATGGGTCCCCAGGAGTCCCATGTGGGGCTTATCAGAGCAGGCCTGGGTCCTGCTTGTTTGCTGCTTCATTCCTTAGTTTAGTTTCCAGATTGGTATAGCAGCAACTCCAGAGTATGTCTGAAAAAAAGTATATCAGCAAGAAGTAGTGGATGGCACACACCTATAACCCAGCATCCTATGAGATTGGGGCAGGAGGATTATAAGTTCAAGCCCAGCCTGAGCACCTTAGTGATTCAGCAAGACCTTGTCTCAAAATATAAAATAGAAAGAAGGCTGGGGATGTAGCTTAGTGCAGAGGCCTGGGTTCAATCCCCAGTACTGAAAGAAAAAAATGTGTTAGTGGGAAAGAAGTAATAAATCATTGCATCCATCATGTTATCAATCTCAAATGTCAAGTATCACTCACAGAGCAGGAGAAAAAGTTAACTACACTGGTATGATTCCTATATACAAGTAGGACAAACAATATAAGGAAAGGAGGAAAGGAAGAAAGAAAGAAACCAACCAACAAAGTGACCATCTGACTGACCAACAGGTATTTTGGATGGAGAAAATGATGGGAAGGTATTCACGAGGGCATCTGACCCAGGAGTAACAATGGAGTACTAGAAGACACAGGCATAGGGCCCTCCAAGAAACTTGTAAGAATGAGGGTTCAGGCAAGGGCGTCCTAGATAAGCAGACAGGTGTAAGAAAAGAACTTGGTGCTCATGGTAGCCCAAAGAGGAAATGAACAAGGGAAACAGGAGCAGCCACCCTATCTCTAGGGCAGGTAGAGGATACAATGAAATCCAAGCATAACGAAACATGGCTGTAGAATTTAATAGCATAAGCTGACAGCTAATGGGGCCAAAAGGAGAGGGACTGAAGGGGCTGGAGCGGGGGCAAGAAAACCAGCTAGGAAAGGAGCCCATGGGGATGATGCTGGCCCTGGGGAAGGCAGAGTAGGTGTAGAACTCCAGCTGAGTCAATACTAGGGCACAAGAGAAAAGAACCTGGTAAACGACTGATCCTGAAAGGACCCTGAAGGATCTGTGGCCCTCTATAGAGTGAAGCACGTGGGCAGTGAGGACCCTCTACTGATGGGGTAAAATTCAGGACAAACCGGTTAGGGAGGGCAGTTGGAGTCCCACTGTGGCATGGCCAGTGTAAGATGCACAGGAGACTTCTAAGTGAGGTCACCAATTAGGCATGGAGAGATGAGAAGGTAGTCCATCCCGGGGCTGAAGAGATTTTGTTTAATAATTAATTACTTCACAATACTGGGGATTGAACCCAGGATCTCATGCACCCTAAAAAGGTGCATTACCACTGAACTACACCCCCAGCCCCAGGGCTGACAGCAACTTGGAGATGAAGAGAAATTACTTTTGTATTTCAACTAGTAATATACATGGTACAAGATTTAAAATCAGTGAAAGATGGTGGTGAAAGTCCCCTCATATCCTGACTCCCAGTCTTTCGCTGGTTCCCCTCCCAAATGATATCTCATCCCCTTGAATGGTCATATTCTGCATCTTAGTTTGTTTTTACTCCACAATACATTTTGGAAACTGATCTGTACTCCAGTACACAAGAGCTGCCTCACTCTTTGTATAGGCTGTTATTACTTATTTAACCTGCCCCTACTGGGGTACATTCCTGTTTTTTTTTTTTTTTTTTGGTAGTACTAGGGATTGAATGTAGGACCTTGCTCTTGCAAGGTAAGCACAGCACTAGTTGCTTCTAATCCTTCTATCATTTCGAATAATGGACAGCCTCATCCCCATGACACACTGTGCCTGTGGCTGTCAGGATTAATTCCCATGAATACAACTGCTGGGACACCACACTTACACTTTGACAGGGTTGCCTGCCTGCCTTCTTATATCAATCTCCACTCTCATCCCACCTCATAAACCAGAAAAGAACCAGTTCTGCTAGCACTCAGGAGGCAGAGGCAGGAGGACTTTTGAGTTCGAGGCTTGCCTGGGCTACATAGTGAGCTCAGGGCCAACCTGAACTACAAAGCAAGACCCTGTCTCAAAAAAAAAAAAAAAATCGCCAGGCATGGTGGTTCACGCCTGTAATACCAGCACTTGGGAGGCAGAGGCAGGAGGATTGCTGAGTTCGAGGTTTGCCTGGACTACATGGTGAGCTCAGGGCCAGCCTGAACTACAAAGCGAGACCCTGTCTCAAAAAAGTGAGGCCATAGGATTGCTACAAATTTGAGGACAGCTGAGGATACACAGTGCTAATTCAAGGCTAGCCTCAAATACATAGTTGTCTCAAAAAGCAAAAGCAAAACAGAAATTATCATCAAATTTGTAAAAGCCATATATAAAGCCTTTTTTTTTTTTTTTTTGAGACAGCGTCTTGCTTTGTAGTTCAGGCTGGCCCTGAGCTCACTATATAGCCCAGGCAAGCCTGGAACTCAGCAATCCTCCTGCCTCTACCTCCCGAGTGCTGGGATTACAGGCGTGAGCCACCATGCCCGGCACTGTGGTATGTGGTATTGACTGCTGGTGGGCGTGAGTCTCCACGCCCAGCATTGTATGTGGTTACCAGGGATCGAACTCAGGACCTTGTGCTTGCGAGGCAGGCGCTGGAACCACTGAGCTAACCCTCCGGCCCCTTTTTTTTTTTTTTTTTTGAGACAGGGTCTCGCTTTGTAGTTCAGGCTGGC
>PVIC010056063.1:0-11051 GCA_004025085.1 Thryonomys swinderianus
CTGTGCTGGCCCTGGCCTGGGCGCACTAGGTGTCAGGCTCTACCCTGCACTGTTTCTTCTTTTTCTGTGTGATGCTGGGGATCGGACCTAGGACCTTCACACTGAGCCCTCTCCACAGTCCTTTATGTTTTGTTTTAAGCAGGTTCTCCACAAGTTGTCCAGGCTGGTCTTGCACTGAGGATCCTCCTGCCTCGGCCTTCCAGACTGCTGGGAAGACGACATGCACCGCCACCCCCAGCTCCCACCACGTCTGCTTCCAGAAGTGCAAAAGCAGGTTGTGCTTTACAGCTGAGGAAACAGAGGCTCAGAACCATCAGAGACAGGTGGTGGCGGAGGTGGGCGTGTAGCCAGGCCGAGCGCAGCTTATGGCCGTGCTAGCTTGAGGCCGGCTGGGGCCACGGCACCAGTGCCGTCCACGAGGACCGCAGCTGGGGAGCCGCCGAGCCGGCCACCATTCTCACAGCATACTGCAGTGGGACTGACTCCGGCCCTCATGTTTACTGAGCACTTACTATGTGCTGGGTTCTAGGACCGGAGACCCGTGACAGACCGTCTTAGGGACACTGGGCCTCCCTGGCCTCTGCTGTGGCTCACGTCTAGAGTGAACTTCAGGCCTCAGTCAGGCCACAGCCTTCCTCTGACACTGAGCACCCGGGCAGGGCTCCCCATTTCTTGACCAGCCACCCCAACTGAAAGTGCCCAGGGGAGATCAGGCAGGAGTGGAAAAACCAACTGGGGAAATGTGCCAGGAGGATGGGTTTGCTGACAAAGGGGGAGAAAAAGAAAAACTAAAACTATAATAAAATCAGACAGGGGTGATGGCGATGATGATGGGAAAAACCATAATAAAAGAAAGAAAGACGCCGTCCAGAGAGCTCCCAGTCTGTTACCTACCTTCGCTCTCCACTGCTAACTTACAGACTTTCTTAGGAGGGAGGCAGCGGCAGAGGGCTGAGCCACGGGCGAGAGCGAGCTCTCGGGGTCTCCGGCCCCGCTGGCGTGGGCAGCCGCACGAGCCGCCTGCCTCCACCTACCCCGTGTCAGACTAAGGGGCCGCGGCCCCGGGACACGCCTGGCCCTCGTCTCTGCTGCGGGGTCTCGGCCCACCCGCCTCGGGCTGGGGGCGGGGAGCCTTCTCCCACCCCTGTCCTGGGCCGCCCCGAGTCCGCGTGCCGGGCGCCTTCCGGATGACACGGGGCTTCGAGCTTCACAATCCAGCCCAACCTGCGTGATGTCTCGGGAAGGAGGGGTGCACGTGACGCTTGACCCCAGGGTGCCAGGGAGGGCGCCGCGGCTGAGCGCAGGGCCCGGGGCAGCGGGCGGTGGGGCACGCAGGGTGGGCCGTGTTTGTGAAGTCGCTGGAGCGGCTCATACTCACCTTGGCAGCACCTCCACCGCCCCTCGGGGGCCTCCCAAGCCACAGGCCACCCTCACTGCCCGCCGCCCGACAGGCGCGCGCCCGGGCGACCCTGGCCACGGCGCTGGCTCCGCAGGAGCGGGACGCCGGGGAAGGCTGGGGCTGGCGGGGCTGCGTCTCCGAGGCCCTGGCGGGCGTCACCCTCCTCGGCCGAGACTGTGCCTGTGTGATACCCGGAGCCTGGAGGCCTGCGCGCCGCGGAAACCTCCAGAACGGTGCCTGGGGTGGCCTTGCAGTGACTGACTCAGGGACAGGCGGCGCGGGGGCCACGCTGAGCTGGGTGACGGAGAGGGGGAGCAGGAGGAGCTGGGGTGCAGGGGCAGCAGAGGGGCCTCCGTGGCCCGAGCCTAGAGCAGGCAGCGAGGGTGGTGGCAGAGGCCAGAGCGGCCGGAACCAGCTGCTTGTGACAGGCGACTAGTTTGTGACAGGGAGGCCGGGCGGGCACAGCACAATCTCCAAGGGCCCGAGAGCCCTGGCTCGGGGCCTGCATCCCCGTCTCTCATCAGCTCTGGTCCCCTCCAACCCTTCCCCTTGCCCTGCCACTGGGACCTAGTCACAGGACCTCAGGTGCCATGGCTCTGGGCCAGCAGAGGGCTCGATGGTGCCCATAGAGGACACGCGCCTCGCAGCGCCCCCAGGGACACCTGTACAGGGCACAGCATGGCCGTGCAGCTGCCCCGAGCTGGGCCAGGGAGAGAAGATGCAGATGCAGCCGGCAAGGGCTGGAATCGGGCACACGCCCGGCCGCTTCTCCTCATCCCTGGCCCGGCTCTCGGGTCACCAAGTCCCGGGACGCAGCTTGGCGGGGAAACTGAGGTACGGCCGAGGCCGGGCGGAGCGGCCTAGCGCCCCCTGCCCCCAGCGCAGGCGCGAGACACCTACTGGACTGCAGCGTGCGCTGCCGCACAGGCGCGGTGAAGGCGCCCAGGCCCTGCGGGGAGCGCGCCGCCAGGCGGAAGGCGTACTCTGTGTTGGGCTTGAGGTCGTCCACCACAAAGGCGGTCGTCGGGTCAAAGGTCCTGCCCACCTGCGGCGGGGACGGGGAAGGCACGCAGAGACACGGACAGACAGCCGCAAACAGGAGAGACACAGACGGGCAGAAACGCGACAGAGATGGACAGGGAGGAGAAGACAGACGAAGATATAAGCAAAGACAGACACACGGGGAGCAGAGACAAGACAGGAGAGAAAGAGAAACGGGGGGGCAGAAGATGGAGACAGACACAGCAGAGATGGAAACACACAAAGACAGAGACGCGGAGTTAGGGGCGGCCAGGCGCGGAGGAGTGACACGCGGGGAGGGAGGGGCGCGGCGGGGCGCAGTGGGCAGCCGGTCATGCGGGGCGCCGCGCCCAGCCACCCCCGTACCTCTCGGCCCCGGTCGCCTTCACGGAAGAGCAGCTCGTACTTGATGATGCTCTCCTGCCGCGGCGGGCTCCAGGACAGCCCGATGCTGGTCTCGGACTTGGCCTCCGCCCGCAGGTTCATGGGCTGGCCGGGCACTGCGGGAGGGACACGCAGGGCTGGGGACCCACTCTCCCTTGCCGCCACCCGTCCACCTGCACGCCCGGCCCTCTCTCCTCCCGATGGAAAAATATATAAGAAAAATTCACCTTCGCAACCACCCAAGTGCAGTCCCTGTCACGGGCAAGTGAAATGACAGAGGAACAGGCAAAAGGCCCGTTTTAAAACACGGTTCCCACGCTGTGTCCACCTCACACCGGTCCTGCTACCCACCCATCGCTCGGGTGCCTGAGTTCCTGGACTTTAAGGCCTGAAAGTCAGGAGGCTCAGAAATCTGAACCAGCTGCCCACGTCCTCGCCAAGCAGGCTGAGAGGAGCTGCAGGTATTATTTCGAGCAAGAGGGCACTGGCTTAACCACCACAGCAGGCCGGGGTTTGCAAACCCAGATGCCCACAGGCGGCCTGGAAGTTAATGGCCTGAGGGAGGTGGCACCCCTCATCCCAAATGGGGCCCGGGGATTTCCAGACGGCAGCCTCCTGGCCCAGCCAAATCGCATCTCTGCAGGCAAGCCAGCCGTGTAGATTTTCTCACAACTGCTCTGTAACACTCACCTGAATTTTTCTTTTCTGAGGCACTAGGCTCTTCACACTGAGCTCCACCCCCCAGGCCTTGTTTTACTTTTTTATCTAGAGACAAGGTCTTGCCAAGTCGCTAAAGCTGGGGTAGAACTGGAGACCTTCCTGCCTCAGCTTCCCGGAACCCCAGGAAGGCAGCACCCAGAACACACACGCGGTGGGTCTGGGCCCGGGGCGTGAGGCCTCACCTCCTTGCTGCGTCTTGACCTGGATGGGGTCCGAGAGTGGCCCGTCGCCCACAGACGTGAAGGCCAGCACGCGCACGGTGTAGGTCTCGTCTTCCAGCAGGCTGCCCACGGTGGTCAGCAGGCTGTCGTCCACGTTGTGCTTCTGCCAGTTGCCCACGGGGTGCTCGGGCTCCATGGTGTAGTAGACGCGGTAGCCTCGGATCAGCCCGTTGGGCTCGACGGGCTCCTCCCACTGCACGATCATGGTGGAGGTGCTGAGCATGCGGGCCTGCACGTTGCGTGGGGCGCTGGCCGGCGCCTGCTCGCCGGTGCGGGTCACCACCGACTCGCTGGGGGGCCCCTGGCCGATGGAGTTCACGGCTGACACCCAGATCTCGTACTCCGAGTTGGGGCTCAGCCCGCCGATGCTGTAGCGCGTGGTGGTGATGTCCTCCTTGATCTGGTACGGCCCGTCCTGGCTCTTGGACTTGTACTCGATGACATAGTAGGACACGGGGTCCGGGTTGCCAGAGTCCCACGTGATGGTGATGCTGGTGGCCGTGTTCTCGGTCACCACAGGCGTCCCGGGGGCTCTGGGCAGAGCTGTGGGCGGGAGGCAGGGCTGCGCGTTGGGGCCTGCGTGACACTGAACCCCACAATCCCTCTCTGAGCTTCGGTTCCCACAGCGGAACTGTGGGCCTAGCGGCCCCAAAGCCTCCCCTCACCTACAGACAGGGCGGGTCTACTCTGGCCTGGGCTGGCACCTGTGGGCCTGCGGGTTTTGTTTCTCCACCACTGAGAATGGAACCCAGGGCCTCTGCACTGCGCTACACCCAGCACTTTTTAAAATTTTAATTTGGAACAAGGTCTCCCTAAGCGGCCCAGACTGGGCTCAAATTTGCTGTCCTCCTGCCTCAGCCTCTCAGTGCCGGCATGACAGGCTGGGCCACTGCGCTGCCTTCAGGTCGATTTATAACCACGGACCCACATAACCACATTTCAGCAAACAGCAGGCTGAGTATCTCAGCAATGTCACTAGGTCACAGAGGACCTGAGATGTCTGTGCCAGTTAGTGGCACTGCGGTCACTGTAATGAAACATGTTGCTCCCAGGTTTGCAGCAGCCCCGAGAAACAGCTGACTGCACATACCTGTCATTCTAGTGCCCTGGGAGGCTGAGGCAGGAGGACTTTGAGTTTGAGTCAGTTTGAGTCTAACCTGGGCAAACCTAGCGCCTGAATGAGACTCCTGTCTCAAAAACTAAAAAGGTTTGGGGATGTAGCTCAGTGCACAGGCCCTGGATTCAGTCCCCTGCACCAGAGGGGGGAAAAAAAAGCACACACCATACTGTTCGTAGGAAAGTAGCTAATGGGCACGGTTCTTCAGACACACCCCTGTTATTAAATAACTCTTTACTGTGTAGCCAATAAATACTGGTTCCAGGAACCATCTTATTTATTGAGAGATTTAGTATTTTCTGAGACCAGGTCTCACTATGTAGCCCAGGCTGACCTTGAACTTCCAGTGACCCTCCTGTCTCAGCCTCCTGGGTGCTGTGATGACAGGCACATGCTACTGTGCTCTGCTGGAGAACTACCTTCTTTGCAGCCTGCACCCGCGGCTGCGCGCTGAGGTCCTCGGCCCCCCTCCCCGCCCCTGCTCACATTTCACGGTGATCTGGGCCACCGCCTCTATGACGCCCAGGCTGGACATGGCCACGCATGTGTAGTTGGCCGAGTCCTTGACGTCCGTGAGCTCCAGCACATTGCGGCCCACGGGCATGTCGTCCTCGGGCGTGAGGTCCTCAGCGCCCTGCATCCACTTGACGTAGGGCATGGGCGAGCCCACAGCCACGCAGGTGATGTTCACGTTGCCCCCCGGCATGATCTCGTGGCTCGTGGGGAGAATGGAGAAGCGGGGGGCCACGCGGCGGACTGGGGAGCGCGGGGTGCCGGGTGGGGCGGGCGGGAGAGAGACAGAGGCGAGAGAAAGACACAAAGGAAAAAGACAGAGCGGAAAAGCATTTAAATATAAACGGGCTGCTTCTCTCCTTGTCCATTTCCCCCCCAAATGAAAAGAAACAAACAAACCCAAATGAAAAAAAATTCCAACACAAAGAAACCAAACTTCAAAGGAAGGTATTTCACAAACAATAGAGAAATATATCGATATAGAATAAAGACATAAAGCATTATCTCATAGCCACTGGGTTTCAGAGACCAGAGGGACTCTGGTCACAGCACAGACGTGGACACAAAAATTTATCAGCGGTTTCTCATCTTTGCTGACGGACGTGGCCACAGGGCACAGTGCCACCCAACACTCCCCGGGGGGTTGGCCGCTCTGAGAGCGCTGGGAGGTTCTGGCTGCAAAGGCTGGGGTTGGGAACGCCGGAGGGGACACTGTGGGGACACTCACAAAGGTCAAGGACGCTCCTAAGAGGGTCCGACCGGCCGAGTGGGCGGGTCGATCATAAGAGGCATGGACCAAGGAGGCGCAGTGGTGACGTCAGGGCGCCCTCGGCTTCTCCCCCCACCCTCCCAAGGAAAAGATGAGAAAACTCTAATGAAATTTTTGTGGTTTTGGGTATAGAAACCCTTCTAAAAGCTTCTGTCGGATCTGACAAGTTTTGATCGATAAATGCAGCTCTCAAAATCCACAAACATCATGCAAAATAGGTTGAGAGAGAAAGAGAGAGGCAAAGAGAAGAGGACAGGAGAGGAGAGGAGAGAGGACACAGAGAGGGATGCAGGGCCTGGGCTGGGGGACTCGTGTGAGGCGCAGGGGCGAGATGCGTGGAGACGGGTGGGGCGGGGCGGGGCGGGGCGGGGCCCACGCGGTGCGGGGATGAGTTCTAGCAGATGTGGCCAATGCGAGGCCTCACATGAGCACATCTCGCCCTGGCGGAAGTACAGAGGACACTCATCACGGAGCGATGGCTGGCACCAAGGGGCGCGGGCGCTGGCGCTCGGGCCCAGCTCTGCACGCTGCTAGGGGAGCGGCCACCTTCTGCCCAGACCTCACTACGAAGGTGAAGGCAGCGGACGCGTTTCGGGGGCTCCGTTTTCAGAAGGGGGTGAGTTCTGGGGTACAGCTGTGTCCCACTGTGGGGGCCTCCGTCAGAGAGGCGACGGCCTGGGTGACCACTCAGGGCCTGAAGTGCGCCGTGCGGAGTCCAGATCTGGGTGGGGCCTGGGGAGTTCGTGGACGGGACGGAAGCTCTGCCCAGCTGAACCACTGACGGGCCAGCAAAGCAGGCGCATGGCTTCCACCACTGCCAGCTGCCCTGCCACGCATCACCTGGGTGCAGCCTGAGGGCGCCCTGTCAAGAGGAGGCAGCCCCAGGCCCTCTCCGCCTGGCTTTGGTCTCTAGCTAGAAACCCCAACCTGTCCCCCCAGTCAGGTGGGGGGTGGAGGAGGGGCTCTGGGGGGGTGGCAGGGCCCGGGACCTGGCAGCCCTTCGGAAAACGAAGCCCGCAAAATGTCCAGAGTCGCAGTGGAGACAGATAGAGGAGTGGGGAGGAGACAGAGGGGCCATGCAGATGGGCGGACTGCGGTACAGAGAGGAGAAGGCAGGAGGGGGCGGGACGGGGTGCACTGGGCGGGGCCGAGTGGAGATGGGTAGGAACGGGCCGGCCAGCCGCAGAGTCCACAGCAGGCTGGGGGAGGAGAGGCCGGACGCGTTGTCATGGAGACGGAACACATGGGTGAGAGCCGGGCAGGCGGCTAATGAATCCAGGACAGAAACGGCATCGACATCCAAAACAAAACGGGCCGGGGGAGGGGCGGGGGGGCAAATGAAAAATAAAACCAAAGCAGAAGCCAAAGAAAAAAATATTTAAAAACAAACAAAACACCCCCTGGAAATGAAACACAACACCCAAAAAGCAAGATAAAAGAAAACAAAGTAACCATGGAATGGGTGTGGGGCTGGAAATCAGGGTCTGAACGGGGGGGCGGAGCTTCCCGGGAGACCCCGCCTCCAGGCAGAACACAGGGTCTGGCCTCCCACTGGCAGCGTGGCCCAGGGTCCCAGGCAGCCCAGCCGCACTCCGGCCTCTCCTAGCCCCTGCGGCCCAGGCCTCGAGTCCCACAGCAACGTGGGCTCCACAGTCTCCATGCGCGTGGCTGAAGGCGCCCGGGCAGCCCCAGCCCCAGCCCTGGCTTCCTCATCTGCAAAACAGCCGGCCGCGACTTCGGAGGACTGTGGGACAGGCAGGTCGCCTCCCAGCCTCCCGGGTGCTGGCACGGAAACAGGGACTACTGCAAGGGAGGCTGCCGAGTTTTTAAAAGCCAACAGTAGGGGCCGGGGATGTAGCTCTGTGGGACTGTGCCTGCCTCACAAGTGCAAGCTGCTGAGTTCAATCCCTGGGTGGGACTGGATAAAGAAAAAAAAAAAGCCAACAGTAGGAAATTCCTGCAGAGCTGATCTTGCTGTAGGCGGAGAGTAATGTCCATATGCCCAGTTTGCAGGTGAAGAAACAGGGTCACAGAGGTGAGGGGACCAGTCCGGCCTGCCGGGTCCCTGCCCCTCACGCAAAGTGAGCCTTCTCTCACCATGCTTGACAGCAAGAACGACAGCCAGCTGCCCCTCCTTGGTATCTTGGCTATTTGCAAACCTGTGCAGACTTCCCCCCGGGGACAGCGAAGGGGGAAAAAGACTCACCACCTGTGTACCGTCCCATCAACCGGATGACTGCCGCCAAGGGGACGCATGCAGCAGCCCTCCTGCTAAATGTCCAGAAGCCATGAGCACAAGGCTCATTCCAAAGATTACTGAGCTATGAACGGGACCCCGTTTAGGATCTGAAGGTTCAGTCTCGGCCCAGCTGATCTCTGCAGGCCCAGCATTCTGACCGAGAGACCCTGCTCACGCCTGTTCTCCCCAGTATCTCCTGGCTGTTGTGACTTCAGAGGCGCCTCTGACTTTCAGACGCAGACACAGCGCCTATACCTTGAGCCTGGGACAGACCTGCCGTCCAAGGAGGCCAGCTGTGAATCGGTTAAACGTGAGAGGGTATTTGTTGGGCGATTCCCAACGGGACTGGCCAGCAGCCATCAGTTAGATGGCGGGCAGGGCTTTTCTGACTCCAACGAATGTAGCACCCAGCTCGCTTGCTTCTAAGGCCATGGGACAGGAAGGGGGCTGGCTCGCCGCGAGTTTGAGGCGTCCGTGCCCCGCAGGACTGTGGAGCTCAGGCCCTGGGCGTCCTCCCGGCTGGGAAGCGTGGATGGCCGACGCTGTGTTCTGCCCGGTTTGATGCTGGTACCCACCCGCGTCATCTTTCCACCCCTGGCTGCAAGCTTGAGGTGCAGGTTAGAAAATAAGATGAGCACGGGGCTCACAGGGCAGAGAGGCCCTGCGGAACCCCCGCCCCCGATTACCGACCTGAATAGAGGGTCCAGGCAGGTTATAAGGGACGACACCAGCCTTGTGGTCAGCACGCTCCAGCTGGCTCTGGTTCCCAGCTCTTCTCGTCACCGAGTGGCCAGGGAGGGTCCCAGCGGGGGGACCCGGTGGGCGGAGGGATTGGGGGCATGGGAGTGGGGGTGCGGGGTGGTGGCGGGGTGGTCGCTTCAAACCCCAATTCGCATGGAAAAACAACTCAAAAACCGTCAAAGCAACCAGGAGACGGCCCCTCCCCCAGGCAGGAAGAGGCAGAAACTCAAAAAATCAAAAGTGGGGTGGGGTGGGGTGGGGAGGCAGAGTGAGGGGAGGTGGGCTGGGGGGGAGGAAACTCAAAAGTGAGGTGATTTGGTTGAAGCATTAGGTGGGGACCCAACGGTGTCAGACAGCCCAAGAGATCCAGCAAGCCGCAGCTCCGGAGGTGCGGGGAGCTCTGCGGGCCATTTTGGGGTGAGAGAGACCTCGAGATGCTTCTCCAGACTCCAAAATGGACATTTATGCCAGCGGCGAGGGCAGGGACAGATGCCAGGAAGGGTGCAGCCTCCGGGGAGGGGTTAGTGAAGCTTAGATTACACCTGTCGGGGGAGGGGGGCGGTCGGAGCCCGATTTCACGCTTTCTTGTTCCCACCTTTGGCCCAGGGGTGGGCAGTGCCCGGGGCTGTGCTGCGCCCTCTCCGGTCCCCTGTGGTCTTCAGAGCCCCTGCCCCCACCTTGGCCTCCACCACGCAGCTACAGTGTGAGGCCCAGAGGAACCTGGGCTCCCGACCACCGCCAGCCTTGGTAGCTGGCTGCACTGCAGGTATTACAAAATGGTTGGGGTATTTTGGGGGTGAGGTTGCCCTCTCTTTCCCTTCTGGGTTTCATCCAATCCACTGGCGCCCTCCCCGCTCTGCAGGTGACCAGGTGTAATCTAAGAGGCCCCTCGGCCCCGCCCCCACCCACAGAGGGCCGAGCAGTGCACAGGGCAGGAGGCAGGCAGCAGGCGACACGGTCCCAGCTCAGTGTTCCTGCACAGAGCCCCACGCCCCACGCCCCACGGGTGCGGGATGGGAGAGGCTGGGTCCTCATCTCACAGCGGGGCCGGGACAGAGAGCTGGCCAGCGACCTTCAGGGAAGTCACTCTGGGGACCCGCGTCTGCCCCTGCTGGGGGACAGCGGAAGCAAAGGAACTGTTTGAGGTCACGTCCACCAAGGCTAGGGGTGGGTGGGTGGGAGACACCACTGACACAAGTCCCTGGTCTCAAGACCAGCCAGGAAAGGCAGCTTTGTGCTCAACCAACCAACAGTGATGGCTCACAGCTTTCAGGAGACAAGAAACAGAATTAGGAGTTGAGGACAGAATCATCCCGTCCCCACCAGGGCAAATCTGTAAGTGCAGGTAACAAACTGCTGCAGGTAAAAAATGGTCAGCGTTTGGACTTCGGCTCTGGGGACCCCAGTGGGAAGGAATCTCTCAGGCTGCCTGAGGCTGCAGACAGAGCACTGCTGTAGGTTGGACCTTCCTGCAATTAACCAGGCCCCTGGAGAGGCTGTACTTGCAACAAAGTACACACTTCTAGGCTTCTGGCCGGCTGGTAGCTACCTGCAAGGGTAGATTAGTTTCGTTTTGCACTGGGAACTGAACTCAGACATTTCACACTGAGCTACATCCCCAGCCTTTTAAAATAATTTTTAAAAAATTTGGAGACAGGGGCCGAAGGGTTAGCTCAGTGGTTCCAGTGCCTGCCTCGCAAGCGCAAGGTCCTGAGTTCGATCCCTGGTAACCACATATAATGCTGGACGTGGAGACACACCCACCAACCATCAACACTGCATGCTACAATGCCAGATGTGGTGGTTCACGCCTGTCATCCCAGCACTCGGGAGGCAGGGACAGGAGGATTGCTGAGTTCGCGGCGGCTTGCCTGGGCACCATAGTGAGCTCAGGGCCAGCCTGAACTACAAAGCGAGACCCTGTCTCA
>PVIC010056064.1:0-11058 GCA_004025085.1 Thryonomys swinderianus
TTTTTTTTTTTTTTTTTTTTTTTTTTGAGACAGGGTCTTGCTTTGTAGTTGAGGCTGGCTCTGAGCTCACTATGGAGCCCAGGCAAGCCTCGAACTCAGCAATCCTCCCGTCTCTGCCTCCCGAGTGCTGGGATGACAGGTTTGAGCCACCACACCCGGCTCTGTGGTATGTGGTATTGATGGCTGGTGGGCGTGAGTCTCCACGCCCCGCATTGTATGTGGTTTCCGGGGATGGAACTCAGGACCTTGCGCGGCAGGCGCTGGAACCACTGAGCTAATCCTCCGGCCCAAAATGCCTCTTCTTAAAAGCAGTTACTCTTCTGGAACCTCAGGGATTTACCCTGGGGTGAAGGAGCAGTGACCCTTTCAAGCTGAGCCCCGGGAAGTGGCCTAGATACTCATCTTGCCTCTTTGAAGGACCAGCCGCTGAGCCTTCCCTGGCAGAACCTGGAGACGGGCACGATACTTGCCAGCCTCCAGCTGTCCGCAGCCCCCAAGACTAGACAAAGCAGCTTAGTACTAGTTCCTCACTTTCAGGCTGGCGAGTCGAGGTTCTGAATGGGAACGAGGCTTTGCTTAGGTTTTCAGAAAATCCTAGCATTTTATTTTGCAGACCTTAGAGTTTATGTATCCCAGTCCCTCTCAAATATGGTCACACTTTAGAATCAGCTGGGAAGTTTAAAAAAAAAAAAAACATAGATGTTCAGGGTGAAACGCTGAAGGGTCTAGTCCAGTACGTCCTGGGGGAACCTGGGACTGTCATTCAGGTACATGGGCAGCACAGTCACACGATGGCTCCAAGCTTCCCTCGGCTGCTGCATGTCCCATGTTAGAAATCACTGCTGGCTGAGCCAAGCAGAGAAAAGTTTTAGGTAGCTCACAGAACTGACTGGAGCCAGGAGGACCAGGCTTGGGAAGAAGCAGAAATGAAGGACATGGCAGCCAGCACTGGCCTGGTCCACTTCTGGACCTTTGATCACTTTAAAGTTCCAGCTCCTTCATGAGAGCAGTTGATTGGCTCAGTCCAGGAAAAGGGAAGAGAACATCTGTCCTGTCCTCTGCCTTAGTGGGTGCTCCTCTGACCCATACTGGGATTCTAGAACATTCTCACAGTCTCTCAGTCCTGGAGAGCCAAAGCAACAGCTGCTCTACACAGTGCTGCTGCCAAGCCCTCGTCAGGACTGCGTGCGTGCTCCGCCATCATTAGGAGGCTCACGCCTTACTAGGCAGTCTCCCTACTTGATCACGAGGAAGCTCCTCACACGAAACCTGAATCTGCTTTCCTGAAGTTGCTACTGGTTGGCCCTGAAAGCTCAAGCCTTTTTCAAAGCCCCACATAAATGTGTCTGTGGGACATTTAAGAAAAATGCTTCGCCTTTATTGTGAAATGTGGACCAGCTGAGAAGGAGAGGTCCCTTCCTACGGGAATTTATCAGAGGCAAAGTTGTGAAATGGAGAGAACCCTCATCTCGGCTCTCAGTCCCAGCTGTGCTGCTGATTACTTGTGTGACTTTTGACAAATTGCCCTAATAACTTGTGACCATCGGTGGACGCAGAGATGCATCCCTGGGTGGGAATGAACACTTCACAAGTGTACTTCCTCCTTCCGCCTTTGCTCACAGTAAAGCAGTGCCAGCCAGGGCCAGGACAGCGGGACAGGATGGCGGCTGAGGATGGGGTGTCAGGCACACCTGGGTCGCACATCCCAACAGCATAACCACTTATTACCTTTCTCAAATGTAAAGTTTGCACCATATAACACCCGTCCCCCAGAGTCATTCTGAGGATTAAATGGGACATGCGTTCCACCCTTACACAGTGCTTGACGTATAAGTGATGCTCAGACAGGTTTATTCTTTTTTTGTTTTTTTTTTTTTGTTTTTTTTTTTTTGCTTTTTGAGACAGGGTCTCGCTTTGTAGTCAGGCTGGCCCTGAGCTCACTATGGTGCCCAGGCAAGCCGCCGCGAACTCAGCAATCCTGTCTCTGCCTCCCGAGTGCTGGGATGACAGGCGTGAGCCACAGACAGGTTTATTCTTGTTTCTGACCTCCGGGGTCAGGACTCAGGATCCAGCCGGGCTGTGGGGCGACCACCAAGGGCGTGGCTCCTCCCTGAGAACAGCTGTGGCCCTGCCGTTAGTATCCACCAGGGGTGAGGCCGGCACGTGCTGCTTTATTTCGGGTCAGCGGGTGTCACCCAGAAAGCTTTGGACCTCCAGGACCCGGAGACTGGTGTGGCTTCACCACGCGCTCATCGTTCAGGACCTTTGCTGAAGCTGAGCAGTGGAAAATGCTGGAGAAACCAATCACCAGGTCCTTAGTAGTGAGCGTGTCCCTCGTCCACACTCCACTCTCCACAACCCTGTCTGCGTCTCCCTTCCCCCATCCAAGTCCACACAGAGACACATTCCTCTCCTTCCTCTCAGAACGGATTAATTACAAAACCCAAATCCACACATCCAACAGACGTTTACACTGGAGACTCAGAACACAACATATGGCTTCCTAGCCATTGTCAGACTCCGCAAACCACAGAGTAAGTTTCAGCCTCTCCCAAGGCCCCAGGACTGTCTGGACCGAGGAAGCATCTCTCCCCCGCAACCGGGGAGTCCTGAGGTCCGGCCCTTGAATCTCACTGCCTTGTCCTCCTTGAAGGTGCTCTGGAAATAGGCAGGGGTCAGTCGCTCCCTTTCTTCCGTCTCCCCATTCCCGGACTCTCCTTTCGGCAATGGAGGCTGCAGAGCGGGAACATGGAGGTAGAGCTGTCTGTTCGCACCACTGTTCCACTGCAGGGGCTGAAAAGCTGTGTGGTGCTGGTGGTGGCAGAAAGCTGAGATTGGGGAGGATTCCGGCAGGACGGGGCACTGTGGGACATGAACAAGGCCTGTGACGTCCTAGGAAGTGGCGTGGGACATCAGGAGGTCCTTCCGTCTTCGGAGGCCACTTGGCCTCTGGAAACCTTGCTCAGAGATTTCAGTGTAGACTGCTGAAGGAAGCTGGAGTTGGTCTTGGACTCTCTCCATCCCGGACAGCTGGTTACTGCCCACCTAGAAAAAAAACTGCTGTCTCAGGGGTCCGTTCCAGTCTTCCAAATTCTGAGGATCAGAAAGCTTTGCTGGCAAAGGGCAAGAGGGCAAGTCTTCCTCTCCCTCCCGCAGGAGACCCTGAGTATGGCTGCCCCAGCCTTGTAATCCATAGGTCCTAGAGGAATTCCGCCATGAAAGCCTCATCTCCCCCTCTCCTTCCCACCCAATAATTGATGCAGGTCGGATCCTAAATTTCTCCAGCGTGGCTGAGTTCAAAGCAGAGCAAGACGAACAGGATTTGGCCTGCAGCTGTGGGCCGGGGCTGCTCTTAGAGGATCCCTTCTCGTGGGGTCGTTCAGGGCTGCCACTGGGCCGAGCCGTCGCTGCCTCCTTGTGACACAGACCCTGTCCTTATCCCCAGGAAAGTCCACAGGTGTGCCAAGCATAGCGGCGCACACTTGAATCCCATCACTCTGGAAGGTTGAGGCCGGAGAATCATGAGTTCAAGCCCAACCTGAGCAATTTAGCAACTTAAAGAGATTGTCTCGGTTAAAAAGTAAGAGCTGGGGATGCAGCCCCATTGTGAAGGCTCTGCGTTTAGTTTCTAGGACCACAGGAAAAGAAAAAAAAACATACAGACATACCAGAGTCTTGTTTGAGAAAAGGCCCAGGAACAGTGGGATTCTCTGCCCCTTTAAGGCCTGTCCCAGGACCTGCTAAGAGTGCCAGTCTCCCTGTCTGCCCCTAGGGGCGTGATCTCTCCCTCAGTACCCACAAAGAGACTCCCAGCTAGAAGGAGAGGTGGGTGGGGAGGTGGCATCTTACCACAACCAGGCCCCCTTATCCTGCGGTCTTCACCACGTACCTCGGGCCTGGCTGTGGCCACAGATCAAGGGAAGGAGAAATGTTACAAGCAGCAGCTGCGTAACTTTACATGTCAGTCACCCTCAGTGTGTGAGGGGAACGGCGGCTATAATTAGCTTCTTGGGTCCCCTCTGTTCAGCAAAGGGTAACGCCCCTGGGGGGGTGTAGTTTCCACTGCTGTACCCCATGATGTCACCGCAGGTGCTTTCGGACTTACCAAAGCTTCTTGTGTTCTTCAGGAACTGTGGTGGCTGTTGGTGGCAGTTCTGCCACTCTGAGAAGTCACAGGGGGCCTGGCCAACCTCAGAAGTGACTTCCTGTGCCCTTCCCCTTCTCCCCTGCACGGCCCAGCCACCGTGACACGGGGCAGTACCTGCATAGTGAGAAAAACTCAGCCGCGAGCCAATTTCTCACTGTGTTAGTTGCTTTTCTCTCATTGCAGGGGCAAAATACCTGACACCCTAAGTGAGAAGGAAAGGGGCTGATTTGGCTCACAGTTTGCGGAGGTTACAGTCTATAATTGGCTGATTCTGAGGCTCAGATGGCAGACAGGCATCACAGAGGAGAAACAGCACGGGGCAAACAAAGGTAACAACGAGAGTGTTCAACAGCATCTTTCTGCCCCTTTTATCTTACTCAGGCTACTTAGGATGGACGCCATTCACACCCTTCATCCTAGTTCCCTGGAGTTTATAGCACTGCGTCATGAATCAATTCTAGCTTCACACATTTTTCTATCAAGCTTATGACCATATGAAGCTTTGGAGGGACATCTAGACCCAGTCGATGACACACATGCAAGGTTTAAACACACAGAAGGAGGGGGTGTATATTCGATCTAAGGTTTAAAGTCATTCAGATCAGGTCTTTCTTGTTGCCAGACAACCCAACATCAAGCTCTAGGGCAGCAAATCCCCAGATCACTGCAACATAATGTGGCATCAGTTCAGTGCTGGGATGACTCGCAGTAAGCTGAGGTGACCATAGACCTGAGTGTGAATTCCAGCTCCGTCGCTTGAAGGTTTATCACCTCGGACAAGTCCTTAACCTTTGAGTGCCGGTCTTCAGATCTGTACACTGGACTGGTTAACCTGCCTCACAGAGGGTCTGCTGCAAAATTATAGTGCTTTTTGCATCAATAGAGATGACACAGATAAGGGATTGGGGTTTGTTGGTTTTGCAGTGCTGGGGATTAAACCTAGGGTCTTGTGTTTGCTAGGTAAGTGCTTCTCTACTGAGCTTCCCTGAAAGCACCCAAGAAGATAGTTCTGATGCCAATAAAAGAATAATAGAAGGACAGAGATAAGAAGCGAACTCAGCAATTGTGTACGTTTTGTGGAGGGAGAACATCTTAGAATCATCCTCTTTCTACCCTCATCTGATACATCTTAGTGATTTGGGCAATAGCAATAAAAACAAGGGGCCAAGAATTTAGCTCAGTGGCTCTGGCATCTGCTTCACAAGCACAAGGTCCTGAGTTTGATTCCTGGTAACCATGTACCACAATGCGGGGCCTGGTGGCGCACGCCTATAATCCTGGAACTCAGGAGGCAGAGGCAGGAGGATTGCTGTGCGTTCGAGGCTAGCCGGGGCTACATAGTGAGCTCAGGGCCAGCCTGAACTACAAAGAGAGACCCTGTCTCAGGAAAGAAAAAAAAGGAAAAAAAGAAAGAAAGAAAGAATAAAAACAACACAAGCCATGTTCCACACACCATTCAAGATTCCAAGAATGATTCCAACCCCTAGTATAACACAAGCTGGTGGGTATTTTTCCAACTGCCTGTTGTACAGATACATAACTAACCCCAAGGGGAGAAGTAGCTAACCTAAAATGATATAATAGAGAGAGCCAGAAATTTAATACCCTATATTGTGACCTGTGCTAAATTGACCTGGGATAGTTTTTGGCTTACGTGAAAATTTGGTAGTTAATGTAATCGGTGATAGAAAAGAAATGGCTTAAGAAACTTAACATGACTTGCGGCTCTAAAGTCTTCATTTTCTCTTTGAAGGCTCTGTCCTCGGTTTTCCTCTTCCTCCTCCTCGAAATAGGTCTCGGAGGGGGAAAACCCCACAGGGTGCGGAAGGACCACGTCAGAATCCAACATGGACCACGTCAGAATCCAACATTATCGCATCACAAGGGTCAGGGCGCCTTCAGTCTAACAGTCATCGCGTGTGACAGATCATTGGCGCTCTTTCTCCCCTTGAACCTAAAGCCCTGAATTCCTTAACAGAGCTGCTCAGAGAGCTTCTGGAATGGGTGCCTCTACCTCTTTTCCGCTGCCCTCTGAAGCTTTCTCCAGCCAGGCTCTTGTCACATCTCTCACCCAGGCAGCGCTCTTGAAGGTGCCGGCGGCCCAGCACTGCCTGGCGTGGTGATCACCTCCACCTCCCATCATGATAAGCATTTGGTTTGAACGGTTGAGCCTGCTCTCCGTGGCTTCCAGGAGTCCCTTCCCTCTCGGTCTTCTACTTGTCCTCACCTCCTCCCCTCTACATCTTGGAGGCCCCAGACTAAAGCCGCCGGCCCTTCTCTCCGCTCTCTGAGATCACTCCCACGGCGGTCTCATCCATACCCTTGGCTGTAAGTAGCATCCACGGGCCAACCGCTCCTGCCCCGAGATCCCAGCATTTGGAGTCCGCATTCAGCATCTCCCTGTGGACGTCCCGGGCGTCTCAGACATGGTTCGTCCCCCAGTTCTGTCAGCTCCAAGTAGGAGAAGTCCTTCCTCCCACAGGTTAAAGCCTCACACCGGAGTCACCTTCAGTGCCTCACTTTGCCTCCTCGGTTTTCCTCACTGGTTGTCACTCTTTCCACACTGCTCAGCATCCTTAGTGCTGCCTCACTGCACTCACTACTACGGTGTGTGCGGTGTCGCAGTGGCCTGGTGTCCTTGCCCGGCCTCGTCAGAACAGCCACAGACCCTGTGGAAGCACGAGCGAGTGGAACCCTTCTAGTGCTCCGAAAGCTCCAGCACTGTCCCCACCACAAAGTCAAATCGAAGCCTTCGAGCCTCTACTAGTATGTGTCTGGCTGTCTCCGTGCTTCTCACATCCTATCGCTCTCTTTTCTTGTGCAGCTGAAGCTTCTGCCGTGTCCATTCAACTACACTAAAAGCTCCACGGCTCAGGCCCTTGCGCTGGTTGGTCCCTCTGCCTGCAGTGGATTTATATACAGAGATGACCCTTCCCTCCAGTTCCATGCATTAGTTTACTGGATCTTTCTGTGTCGAATAGGAATCTTCCCAGTTTCGCTGGCTTTTTCTTTTCCAAAACATTTATTGTAAGACGCAATGATTTATTGTCCATCATCTCCTGTGAAGTACAAACTACAAAAGGCAAAAAGCTTCATGAGTTTTCATAAAACTCTGTAATCCCGAGATTGGTACAGTGTCTGGCACATAGTAGGTGCTCACTTAATATTTGTTAAACAGATGAATGACCCTAGATCAGTTTGTACTTCAGCTTCCAAATGACCAGTGTTGGGAACGATCCTGTTGGGGAGAAATAATTGGGAGGTCAAAACTGACCAGTCCTTCCTGCCTGCCCAAGACTCTGGACTCAGCTCACCTTCACCTCTGGAAACAACAGGGGCCCTGGTGGTCCCACACGCTGTGATGCTTCAGGGTGGAAGTACTCCATTGCTGGTGTCTGCCCTGCCCTCTGAGTCTCTGATAGACTTTGTTACTCTAGAGGTGCTGAATAAAAGTTGTGGCAGGATGGGCGGGGCCTAGGGTCTTGTGCTACCCAGAATAGCATGGATCAGGTCCAAGCTCAGCTTCTCGAAGCCTCATTTCTACCTAGTTTTTTTTTTTTGAGACAGGGTCTCACTTTGTAGTTCAGGCTGGCTCTGAGCTCACTATGTAGTCCAGACAAGCCTTGAACTCAGCAATCCTCCTGCCTCTGCCTCCCGAGTGCTGGGATGACAGGCGTGAGCCACCACGCCCGGCACTCTGGTATGTGGTATTGATGGCTGGTGGGCGCGAGTCACCATACCCAGCCTTGTATGTGGTCACCAGGGATCAAACTTAGGACCTTGAGCTTGTGAGGCAGGCGCCGGAACCACCGAGCTAACCCTCCGGCCCTCTACCTAGTTTTTATTTTGCTGTGTGCTGTGGACTCACAGAAGACTGGAACCTAACGCAAAGATTCTAGTTACATTCCCGCCCCCTGTTTCCTACAGACCAGCCAAGCTCTTGTGGAATTTTGCTAACCCAGAGTAAGTGAATCCTCACACTGTTATTTTTGGCATACATTTCTTTTCCATATGGTAATTTTGGCCATGCCTGGACTTTAGCGCCAGCTCAAAGCCTGCCTGAAGATACCTGGTAGGCTCAACTTGCCTGGAAGTTCCACGATTCCCACAATTCCCGGAAAGATGCTTGTTGGAACACCATCCCTTTAAAGTCTTTAATCCAAACTGCCTGTCCTGCCGACATTCTCAGATGCATTATTTAAAGTTATTTCCAGTGGTGAGTGGGTGGGAGGTGGGAGCTACATTTGTTACTTAGTGGTTTCCTAAAGTCTTCCAGGATCTTTCCTTTCTACCGCTGTCTGTTCGCTCACTTTTAACCCTTTTTTTCCCAAAGTGCTCAGCATAACCTCTTAGACCCGTGGCTCTTCAGCAATTCTTTGAGCACAGTTCATCTGCTGCTAGGTGAAGCAGATACACCCTTGCTCCTTGCTTTGGGGAGGAAGTCACTTAACTTTCCTCACGGAGAATTCTGTTTAATGGATGAACAACTGCACCCTTTCATTCTTGGAGAATGCTCCTTTCCGCGGTGCAGCGCATTCGTTGTCACACGTTTGAAGAGTAAGAAACGCTGCGTTGTTCCTGCATGGCCTTTCCCCAGGGCCCAGCAGACCTTCACATCTGTTACTGCCTTTGATCCGCCGAACACTTCCTGGACTGCACAAGTTGTATCCACATGTTACAGATGAAAACAGAGGGGCCGTGAAGGATGTGACTAGCCGAAGCCTGTCATCGCTTGGCGGCCCCAGCAGACCTAGAGCTCAGAATGCCGCGGCCCTTCCTGGCCGTGTGGGGCTTTCACCCCAGGGTGCTGGCTTCCGCCAGGGCTTTGTTGTCGATGTCCCTGTGCTTGGCCCCTGCACCTCTGAACTCCCAGGACTGCTCTCTAATGCTTGCTGATTGTCTTTCGTCGAGGAGTCCTTTCCTAACTTGACCTCTTGCTTCTGCCAGGATCAGAGACCGAGGGGAAATGGTAGTGTGTGCCTGTGTTTCGAGACAGTCCTTTACAGTGCGTAGTGGCAGAAGGTACCATTTGTACACCCGTGGAGAGCTGTCCTCTCCAAGTTCACGGGCATCTGAGCTCCGAATGAGGAAGGAACTGGCAACTTTTCTCACCTGTAGTTAACTCACCCCCCCCCCCAGTTCTCCATTTGTAAGTCAGATCGTGGTAACATCCTTAGTGTTTTTTTCACTACTGAATTATATTGGTGCATTTTATATACACATCATGATGACACTGAGCATTGAAAATGTGTACCAGTATATAACATGACTTAATTCTCATATTTTTCCCATTCTTTTGCCCACCCTACAACCCTCGACCCCTATGCACATAAGCTTTGTTTTGGTTTTTTACCATCACATTTTTTCTTTCACCCCATTATTTACTCCTACCCCCCTTTCCCTTTGAATATTTTCTATTTCACAGTATCTGTCATACATTCTAGAACTCACTTACATCTTGGGTTTCTCATACCAGAGGAAAGATATGGTATTTACACATCTGTGACCTGTTTATTTCACTTATGAGTAGTCCATTTGAATGTAAATGACTCAAATTTATCATTCTTGATGGCAGTGTAATATTCTATTTTATAACAAAACCACATCTTCTTTATCCAGTCTCTAGTTGATGGACATTTGGATTGTTTCCAAGATTTAGCTATCACAGACTGAGCTGCTATAAACATAAATGCACATACGTTGCTGTGATACGGATCTTGTAATTCTTTTGTGTATATACCTAGCAGGGGAATAGTAGGGTCAAATGGGACCTCTAATCCTAGTTTTTTAAGGAATCTCCACACTGATCTCCGTAGTAACCATAGTACCATAGTACCAGTCTACTTTCCTGCCAACAGCGGAGAACATCTCTCTCCACAGCCTCGCCAACATTTGTTGCTGATTAATTTCAAGATAACAGCCACTCTTTGTGGAGTGAGATGAAATCTCAGTTTTGTTTTCATCCGCATCTCTCAAATGACCAGTGATGTTAAGCATTTCTTCATATGCTTCTTGGCTGCTTTGACTTCTTCCTCTGAAAAGTGTCTGTTCATTTCAGATGCCCATTATTGAATTGGGTCGGGAGGGGCTGATTTTTTTTTTAAAGCTCTTTATATATTCTAGATAGTAGCTTTCTATCTGAGAAACAGCTGATAAAATTTTTTTCCCATATTATTGGTTGTCTTTTCACTCTGCTGGTGGTTTCCTTTATTGTGCAGGTTTTTAATAGGATGAGATCCCATTTGTTGATTCCTTCCGCTAGTTCTAGTGCTATAGAGGTTTTGTTCATGAAGTATTTTCCTAAGCCAGTATCTCCAAGAGTTCTACTTAACCTGTTTTGTACCAGGTTTAGTGTTTCTGTTTTAATATTTAGGTCACTAATCCACTTTGATTTTAGTTCAGTGCGTGGTGAAAGAGATAGGGCTAGCTTTAGTCTTTGGCAGGTTAAAGCTCAGTTTCCCCAGCACTATTTGTTAAAGAGGTGATCTTTCCTCCATTGAGGATGTTTGACTCCTTTGTCAAAGATGAGGTAGCTTATGGGGCTGGAGATTTATCTCAGTGATTCCGGTGCCTGTCTGGCAAGTGCAAGATCCCAAATTGTATACCCGGTAACTATATATCTCAGTGCTGGGCGTGGTGGCTCACACCTGTAATCCCAGCACTCGGGAGGCAGAGGCAGGAGGATTGCTGTGAGTTCAAGATTAGCCTGGACTACACAGTGAGTTCAGGGCCAGCCTGAATTACAAAGTGAGACCCTGTCTCAAAAAACTAAAAAAAAAGAAAAAGAAGAAGAGAAAAGGGATGCAGGAATCTATAATTTAGAAATTCCTTGCTGGGTTTGGTGGCTCTAATCTGTAATCCCAGCACTAAGGAGGCAGAGGCAGGAGGATTGCTGAGTTCCAGGTTTGCCT
>PVIC010056065.1:0-11050 GCA_004025085.1 Thryonomys swinderianus
AAAAAAAAACTTCAGCTATTTCCTGCACTGAGGAATTACCAGCGGGAAATACCCATTGGGTAGCTGATGAACTTTTCCTTCGCTGCTCTAAGTCCTGTGAAACACAAGTGTCTCAAGACAGAAAGACCAATGGACAGGCATAAAGCACAGAAAGTAAAAGAGGAAAGGAACAGGGAGAGAAGACAGATTAAAGAGATAGCAGAAGAGAAGGGCAGAGAGAAACAAACCGAAGGTGAGGTGGAGAGGTGATGGGGAAGAGAAGGGAGGAGGCTGTGTTTCCCTGAAAATAAGACCTAGCTGCAATAAACTTATGGTAACAGCTAATTGTTACCATGGTGAGAGCCAGTGTCATGCAGAAGATTCTACCTCACTATCTTTCCCAGTAGCTACTGTGTAAGGCAGGTAAGGGAAGGTGACTGGGGCTTGCATTTTTGACCTCCAGTTTTCAAGGCTGATTATTTTCTGCTTAGGTCTTATTTCCAGGGAAACGGGAGTATAAGGGGGAGATGGAGCAAAAGAAAAAGAAATGAAGAAATGGCCATGATCATTTTTTCAAATAGATATATACAGTATCTGAGAACCACCCAAACAATCCTTGATAGTGTCCAAAGCAGACAAATGTCTTTTAAATTCATGTTTTCTGTGAAAGAAGATGGCAGAGAGTAAGCTGGGGATTTCTATATGACAGGTTAAATTTCCCTGCTTGGATCTGAGAAGAAATGTAGCTCAGGCTTGGAGTCAAGAGATGATTAGAAAAGATCTTCGAAATCACCTGCAAAGGTGCCAAATCCATGTTTTGGTGATGCTTCCTCCAAGACGTAGGCGAAGTAACGTGCCCAACTTGTGTCATTTCAGAAAGCTTGTTAATGAAATCGACTGCAATGGGTTGGACTGGAAGCTATTCTCTCGTTTGATTTTATTCAAATCAGTCTGTCTTGTGAAACGGATTCCTATCCCATTTCTCAACATCTTATCAGAGGATGCCATCACAGTGGGGACCAAGTGCTCCCTTTTCAATTTAATGGGAAATCAAAAGTGCAGAACCATCTGCACAGACAAAAACCAACAATTCTGAAGGATGACCCTTCAGTGGAAATGCAGGGTGGGGGCGGCAGGTGCTTTCCTGGAACTTGTAATTTAACCCTAGCCTTGTTCTCGGCACTTGGGCCCTGGAAGATTCCCACCACCTTAGCTTATTCCTAGCCCAGTGTCAGCAGCAGGCAAACAGTAATTGTCAGAGCTCAGGTTTCCTAAGACCTCATCTTCTCCAAGTGTATATTATAGGTGTAAAGACCAGCGAAATTGATAATGGAACACCAAGTATTCCTTTAGGATTTCGATGTCAGAGAAAGGAACTCATCGTCTCTATTGCCAAGGGGCTGTCAGACCTGCCTTAATTATGATTAATAACATACACATACCTGAGAAGGTTTTTTTTCTCTCATGCTGACTTTCTTAAAATGCTTCATCGCTAAATATTATTTAAGGAGCCAGTGCAGCTGTGGCATCAGGGACAGACTAGAATGATGTCTCTGTGTGTGGTGGTTTTTATCAAACATTTGTGCTAGACTACATAATCAGATTCCAATATTTCCATGTACATTTCTTTTTCTTTTTTTTGTACTTGCTAATTTTACAGCGGAAAAAAAAACCACCATGTTTGGGGTGGGTATTTTTAAGCCTTTCAGAATTGAGGTAACTGACTTAAAGCGAATCTGTAAATATTTTTTATTATTTGCCCTCTGAAAGGATGCAATAACCATATTTCTGCAGCGAACAGTTTTATTGTTCTTAAAGAAAAGAAAATAGGGAATAATTATGATGCTGAGGTAAGAATGGAAGAAGTCCATACTAATTGTGAATTGTCGCTGAATTGGTATAATAGAGTCATCTTGGTAGTTGTAGAGTACTGAACAGATGATAATAATCACAAAAATAAGTTAAAAATTAAAAATGGAGACGCTTTATGGCAAAGTCTTATGTAGTGATGAAAATTTAGTGTTGTGTTATTTAAGCAGGAACTGATATTCAGAAATACGTGTTTGAGAGAGGATATTATAAGGTTACATGTGAATTTTTTTGAAACTTTTTTTTTTTTTTTTTGAGACAGGGTCTCACTTTGTAGTTCAGGCTGGCCCTGAGCTCACTATGTAGCCCAGGCAAGCCTTGAACTCAGCAATCCTCCTGTCTCTGCCTCCCGAGTGCTGGGATGACAGGCATGAGCCACCATGCCCGGCACTGTGGTATGTGGTATTAATGGCTGGTGGGCGTGAGTCACCAAGCCCAGCATTGTGTGTGATTACCAGGATCGAACTCAGGACCTTGCGCTTGCGAGGCAAGCGCCAGAACCACTGAGCTGAATCTCTGGCCCCTTTTTTTGAAACTTTTGAAAAAAGTTTAGACCCATTCTTCAGTTATTCTTGTTAACATTCCCAAAATGTTTTATGTTTGCAAAGTGCTTTCCTCTGGTTCTCCTAGTTATTCCCAAGGCTGATACACACCTGACCTCATTCTATTGTTTAGGCAAAGTTAACAGGCTTTGGAGTTGTGAGTTGATAGCTCTATTTCTGACTTAATTAGTTTAAGCTCTAATTGGTTGGTGTTAAATCAGTCCGTCAGTGGGAGAGTTGCACATTTATTCCCTGAGAATTGTGGGGCAACTGCTGAACACTGGGTATTTGAGCAGGAGTCATGTATTCTGAGCATTTCAGAGCCCTGGCAGCAGGTGTCCATGAATTTCTGGTCAAGAGCCCTGGGCGGCTTAACCCTGCATGAAAAACTTGAAGGAGAGCAGATTGCAACATTCTTTGTGCTGGAGAAGGAAAACATGGTAGGATTAAGCAAGTGTCCTCACCAAGATGGAGACAAAAGTAACTGTCAGTAGAACAAAAGCTGCCTTGGAGAGGAAGGGGAGAACAAGTTGAGACACCCAGGTGTGGAACAAGACTCCTGTGTGATTGCGTATCCTAGAGATGCAGCTGTCAGAACTTCTGACACTACTGATTTCTGAATCTACAGAGTTTTGAATTCCTGGAAGAAAGGACTGAGCCTTAGCGTCTTTGAGTTTCTTACAGTGTCTAGATCTGTGCCTCAAGGACTGTATTTACTGAATAAATATGCAAAACATTTATTTTCCTAGTGGGTGAAGCAATGCTCAAAACGTGTATTTATTTAGTGTTTCATATTTGTCACATGAATGGTCATTTATCTTGTTCCCTAACTGATTCTAAACCAT
Organism: Thryonomys swinderianus; assembly: GCA_004025085.1. Taxonomy (NCBI): domain Eukaryota; kingdom Metazoa; phylum Chordata; class Mammalia; order Rodentia; family Thryonomyidae; genus Thryonomys; species Thryonomys swinderianus. The sequence goes on from PVIC010056065.1 coordinate 3,236, forward strand.
GTCCCTGGTCAGCCCATTCCTGCTGAGAATATGTACAAGAATGGAGGGGTTCCCAGGATACCCATGTTGAAGGGACTGTGCTATTTATTTATATAAGTTGTGATACATGCTTAAAAAGCCAGCTATTGACATGATGCAGACAAGTTCTGAAGATGGATGATGGCTATATGCAGCTTTACACTGTGTATTTTCTCCATTTCTGTGTTAGAAATATACCCATCACATATAAAATAAGTAGCCATATAATTTATATTTTTACCTTGTGAAACTTGATTCATCAACTTATAGGGCTGCCAGACACACAAACAGCTATCTAACCCTCTCCTTTTGCTTTGTTGAACAGAGAACTAAAGTTATCATGACAGTGAAAGATTCCAAAGTTCATTTTAACAGGACTGATTCAAGAAGTCAATAAGGGACTTAGTTTTCAATGGCTTCAGCTATTTCAAAGACAGCACCTTTGGTGTTACCTTGACCTTAGGAGAAACTTTTCTAATCAACCATGTAGCCTTGTGCTTGTACCTCTCAAAATGAATAGGTCTTAGGATAAACAAGTCCAGAAGTTGACATGAACATAAACATTCAAAAAATGAAGGCAAATGGTTTTTAGGTAGTCTTGAGTTTTCTTCTAGTATATTTTTTGACATTGGCTTGATTTAAATTGTAATACCCGAAGTCCCTACATCCTGCAGCCTTGCAACTGCTCTGAGCTCTTTTGACACTTTTTCTTTGTTGACTATAATCTATTCACCAGGCTTTTCTGACCCTTCCATATGCCCTGGTTGTTGCTCCCTATGAGCCTTTTCACTTGCTATTTCATATGCCTGAAATTTCCTTTCTTCCACATCTTTAAAAGGCTGGGTCTTTCTCACCTTTATTAAGTTTTAAGCTCACAGCAAAACTGAATAGAAAGTACAAAGAGTTCCCATGCATGCACAGCCTCCCCACTCAACACACCATGCCAGTGGTACCCTTGTGACAGCTGAGGAATCCACACAAGCGCATCCTCATTGCCCATACTGCACAGTTTACCTCACATCAGGGTTCACTCTTGGTCTTACACACTCTGTGGGCGTCGACGCTTGCGTAATGATACATATTGACTACTGCATCATGGAGAATATCACAGCCTACAGTTCTGTACTCTCTGTTCATCCCTCCCTTCCTCCAACCCCTTAGTTTTAAAATCTCTGTTCGTAGATTATCTTTCAGAGAAGCACATCCTCAGCAGCCTAGCTGAAATAGCAGTTTCTCAGGACCCCAGTCAGTCTGTGTCATATGACCTCCTTTCAGATTTTAGAGCATGTACAGATATCTCAGATTATCGTATCAGTGTGGCTCCATGTTTTTTAAACCTCAGTCCATTCTAAGATCTGCAAGTGGAATCCACTGCCCACTGCTCCTCACCTAGCTCCTAGGGTGATGTCTGGTTTATAATGGGTCCTCACTAAATACTTGAGGAGTGTATAAAGCCAGTGAGCTTCTGCACTATGTCAAGGACTCTTCTGGAGATACAAACATGAGCCAGTTACCACCTCTTCTCCAAAGGAGCTTACAATTTAGAGAGAAAGAGTCACTTTTATAATATGATCTGGTTAAGTGTCATGATAAAGCGTATTGCTAAGGAGCTAGAGTAAGGGTTGAGGGTCAAAGAAGGTTTCCTAGAGAAAACAGCTTTCAGATACGAATTGAAAAGTCAGGAGGACTTAGCGGGGGAGTGAACGCTCCCAACACCCCACCCATGTCACCTTGGCTTTCACCTTCAAGGTGCCCCTGCTCCCACTGTTTCTGCCCATCTGTGGCTTCCTTGTGCTGGCAGGCTGACCCAGGACCGATGGCAGCAAGTAGATAAATGCCCACCTCTCTTGCCCTGCTGTCTCAGAGATCCCCGGGGGGATGGAGTCCCAGGGCCATTACTCCCTTGGCACCCATTCTTGTCTTCCTTCTCTCCCTCGTCTCACATCCCCACCCCCCTCCCTACACTCTCCGGCATCAACTCCAAAATCTTTGTTTCAGGTTCATGGTTCTGGGAGAATTCAACTTAAGATATCTGACAAATTGAAAAAGAACAAGGACATTCTAGACAAAGACAACAACATGTCCAGAAGTCTTGCTTAGAGAGTCTAGCTTAGAGTGTAATAAGGAATTAGCTGTGGGTTAATTAAAATGTGTTGGGAAATAACAGGAAGTGAAGCTGGAACAATATGAGACTGGCTTGTTTGCCTCTTGTATGGGCTTTCCTAGATACAGTGTTGGTGATTTGCTCCAATCCTCTCGTACTGGAATATGCTTATGTATCATATCGCAAGTGGTGAAATCTATAATTTTGGGATGTGGCAGAAGTCCCTGGCTTACACAAGTGATTATACCCATAATCTTGCTCTCTTCTGGATGCATTGTCTTCTCAAATGCACTAATTAGGCACAGAGCAGTAATCAGGGCAAGTTACAGTTTTGTGTGTGAAGTCAGTACCTGAAAAATATTGGGCACCATCTAAAATGAGTGGCACCTTTATCTAGAGTTTGTGAAGGCAGCTCTGAGTGGCCTGTCAGTAACATAAGGGCTGGTGGCTTGGCTTTCCCCTGCTGCTGGGCAGATCGGAAAGGAAGAAACTTATCTGTGGATTCCAAAATGTGTTTGGTCCCCACGTCCCTGAACTCATGCCTTTTTTGAAGGGGAATCTTCATAGAAACCCATGCTACATTTAACTTTGGGATCTCTCTTGTGGGCTTGTGTCACACCAGACACAGCCGATCTGAATATTTCCTGCATGCTAAGCAGACCATTGTCAGCCGCTTCCTCTAGGCTAGATTGTTATAAATGCTGTTTATGATCCTGCTATGACAACTGTGAAGGACATGGCAAAGAATTTATCACAGGATTATTCATCCACCAGCAGAATACCTAATAAGATTCTAAATGACCCAAGATGATAATAAGATCTAGCTTGTAGCAATAAGGTATTAATAAACTGCTTTTTTCAATAAGGGAGAGTCCTGGCATCATTACCCTGACATATTTGTTTTGCTTATATTTTGTGAACAAAGTAGGGCTGCTGGATTGAATAGTAAATTTATAAAAACCCCTGATGTATGAAGAATACAACCCACGTGAAGTGGAACCCCATAGGTTAAAGTCAAGAGCACAGTATTTGCCTGACATCCGCATACCACACTCCCAAGCCATCGATTCTAATTGTTCCATGCCATTTGCCTTTGTATTTAAAAATTATATAAGAATAATATATCGCCCGTTGTTGGCCACAAGGCCATAATTCAAATGAAGGAATTTAGTAAAACCATAAAGCAGGGATGTGCAGGGTGGGTGAATAATGGATGAAGAAAGGACACTGAATTCAAAAAGGGATTCTGCTGTATGTCCATTTTAAAAATAAAACTATTTAGTATTAAATTAATGAAAAAGTGGACTCCCATTCACTTAATTATTCCTAGCAAGGCTAAGTGGCAGAGATCCAAGAACCTGCTATTAGGACTTTTTCAAATAATACAGTCTAGAAAAAGTTAGCTCCTTCTTCAGAAATGAAGTTCCATGTACTTTGCCTCAGTTTACAAAGGCCTCAAAATCTCAGAGCACTTCTCCTTCATATCTAGGAGATAGCCTCCAAAAGATTGTGTTTTCCATGGGGTTCAATTTATTAGAGCAAATAGCACCATTGAAATGAGAAATGCTCTTTGTTTACTGAGGTATAATATACATACACACAAAAATGCACCTTTCCTAAGTGTATGGAGCTTGAAGAATACTAAGACATGAGCACTTTCTTCTACAAAGTTCCCTCAGTTGGCAGGCCCCACTCTTCAGCCCTGGCAGCCATTGTTTGGATGACTGTTACTGGGTTGGCTTGCTTATTAGCCATGTTTAGACTAGTAGAACCATTATGGAAATCCGTATGGCAATTCCTTGAAAACCTAAAAGTAGATACTCCATTTGACCTAGCTATTTCCTGTAGGTACTTCTGGAAAGAGTGAAAGACATTATATTCTACCAAAACATGCATACCCATGTTTATAGCAGCATAATTCATAATGAGTAAATCTTGGAAGCAGATGAAAAAGTAAAGAAAATGTGACATTTATACCCAATGGAGCACTACTCTGCCACAAAGAAGGATGAAGGAGTCACTTGTACACAAATGGATGCATCTTAAGAACATAATGTTAAGTGAAATAAATCAGACACACAAGCTTAAATGTCACACAGTTTCTCTTATATGAGAAACCCAAAATATAAATAGAGAGAAAAATAAATGATAACAGGAAACAGGCTGGTTTGAACTCACTATGGATCCCAGACTGGCCTCAAACTCACAGTGATCCTCCAGCCTCAACCTCCAGAGTGCTGGGATTATAGGTGTGCACCACCAAGCCCAGTTAAAATGGATCATTTACAAATGAGAAGGGAACCAAGAGACAGGAGGGATGAAAAATGAAATTGGATGGGTTTATGCGCATGTATCAACTCCCCATAAGGAGTCTAAGTATTAAGTACTGAAACCATGTACTATGAAAAAATAGGAATGGAAAGCCGGGCGTGGTGGCTCACGCCTGTCATCCCAGCACTCGGGAGGCAGAGGCAGGAGGATTGCTGAGTTCCAGGCTTGCCTGGGCTACATAGTGAGCTCAGGGCCAGCCTGAACTACAAAGCGAGACCTCGTCTCAAAGAAAAAAACAAAGGAATGGAAAAAAAATCAAAGAGGAAGAGCAGCATCTGGTTGGATATATGTTTAGCTACAAATTATAATTTCCAAGTAGCCTTTCATGAAAAACCAAAATATAAACATGTAGAGCAGAGTATTTTGACCTGGCCTTTTGCACTGCCAGCTCATCTCCAGGTTGGCTTGCACCACATTCTTTCCAAACTGGGGTCCAGTTCCTTCACTCTGCGGAGTCACAGCTGTTGTAAAAGAAGGTAATGTATTTAATTAAATGTTCTACCCAATTGGTCAAAAAGCCATGTAATCAAGTGAACCAAACTTTAGGAGAAATGACCTAAATTATGGAGAGTATTATTTCACATATAAGACAGGCTACACAAGAATTCCAAAACTGTCTGTAGATTGTCCAAAGCCTGCACTGGGGCACTGAGTTTGGATGGGAGCCCAGTGGCAATTATGTGTAGGCCTTGCAGCAGAACCAATGTAGAACTCACTGGGTTTGAACTTGCAATTTTCCTACCTCAGCCTGCCAGAGTGCTGGAATTACAGATGTGTACCATTACTCTTAGATTTTTTTTTTTTTTTTTTTTTTTTTTGCTTTTTGAGACAGGGTCTCGCTTTGTAGTTCAGGCTGGCCCTGAGCTCACTATGGTGCCCAGGCAAGCCGCCGCGAACTCAGCAATCCTCCTGTCTCTGCCTCCCGAGTGCTGGGATTACAGGCGTGAGCCACCACGTCCGGCACTGGATTTTATTTTTTTGGAGACAGGATCTAACTTTATTTTTGGTCCTGAGCTCACTGTATAGCCCAGACAAGCCTTGAACTCAACAGTCTTCCTGGCTCTGCCTCAAACTCACAGTGAATGCTGGGTTTACAGGTGTGAGCCATCATGCCCGGCACTGTGGTGTGTGGTACCAGTTGTTGGTGGGTGTGAGTAACCACGCCCAGTATTGTTGTATGTGGTTAGTGGGGATTGAACTCAGGACCTTATGCTTGCTAGGCATGTGCTGGAATTACTGAACTAAATCTCTGGCCCTACTTTTAGCTTTTAAAGTAAAAAATAATCAAATTGTTGCCTGCTACCTGTAGGTTATGGCACTTTCCGTAGGAGAATATCTTGACAAGTAAAATTGAGGCTTGCACTTTTTTAAAACATAGATACACTTTCAGCCCATGGTGTGGGACACAGTTACCCATGGGAGTTGTGACTGGAACCCCTGTGTTCCTTCTTTTAGTTATTTGTGGCCCATATGAGAGTAGCTTTCTACCCCAGACTGAATATCCTCAGGGCTCTGGCCAAAACATCAGGTTACTGCCTTCAGAGAGCTGCCTCTTCATGACGTACTAGAAAAGCCAGGCTGCCTCCAAGTGCCTGGTTATGCTGTTCTCTTGCATTTGGCAAGTGCTACTCCCTGAATGGAGATTGCTCTCTTCGTATGGTACGTATTACTTTGCAGTCCTGGGAATTGCTATCTGTCATAAAAGCGCTTAGCTATAGGCGAGCATGATAAAAAATGATGATAATGGTGACAATAACAACAGCAGACATTGATCAAACACTTGTCAGCAACTGTATGGTGTATAGTATAATACTTTGATGAAGAGAAAAACCTTGGCTCTAAGACTTTCCATTTCTTGTTTGGGTGGCTGTGCTCTGCCACTAGGGGGTAGCATCATTGCTATTGTTTTGGTCCACCTAATGCAAATTATGTTTACATTCTTTATCTTTCTAGTGCATTTTTCCTCATTTAAAATGAATAGAAGTGATTTTCCAATTAATTTATATAGTAATTCAATAATTTAAGAAATGAACCTATTGTGTCAGAAATGCTGCAAAAGTTGAGATAATTTTTTCTCTTTTCAGTCTATTATTTTGTTTTCATTAATTATTCTTGTTTTGCTTGCTAAAAGAAGTGTCTACCACAGTATAAATTATTAGTAAATGCTTTCTGTGCTTTCCACTTGCCTATAGCCCTTAGTCTTCTATTTGTAGGAGGAGGGATACTCTGTAGGGAAGGGAATGTATATTTTATATACTAAGGGAACAGGGCAGAAGATACCGCCTGTGACCCCAAAGATCTCACAGTTTGGTTGTGGAAATTAAGTATGTATGAATTAATTGGACTTAGAGATCTAAAGCAGAAGTGTTAAAAATCTCCCAGCATTGTGGAGAATTTATCAATTTCTCCTTATAATTTGGTTAAATTTTTTGCTCCATATAGTTTAAGGCAATGTTTTTTGGTTCATTCCATCTCATGATTGTTATATCTTCCTGGAGAATTGGATCTTTTCTTTCTCCTAAACTAATGACCCTTCTTAACTCCTAGTAAGGGTTTTTCTCTTTAAACTTTTTTCATAGTATATTTAACTCTGTTGGTTAGCATTTGAGTGATGTGTCTTTTTCTCATCATTTCCTTTTCACCTTTTGTGTCACAATATTTCATTTATGCATCTTCTAATCAGCATACAACACATTATTAAAAATTTAATAATATTCACTCCTAATTGATCAATTTAGTCTGTTTAAAGGTCATGAATTAAAACACAATTTCTTTTTTCAATGATCTTTTTTGTTTTATTTTTGCTTCTCTTGGATAAACTGAATTTTTTGTATTCCCTTTCCTCTTCCTGCTTGTTTGAAAGTTATATATTCAATTTATTATCTTTTAACAATGTTTAAATTTTTAACACCCATTCTGAAAGTAAAAATTTAATTTTTTCCTTTCTCTCAAATAATTCAAGAATCTTTGTGCCCAAAGATCCCCCTCACCATCTGTGATGGTTTCCCCCTTGAATTTTGATTCCTCCATAGTTAAAAACTAGTCATGTTTACTGTTGGCTTTTCCATGAGTGTTTTAGATCTCCCTCTCATATCTTTCAATTTCTTGTCTCATTACTGCTCCTTGCAACACTATTTCTTCATTCTGGGTTCTTACTTACTGTTTTTCTTACTACAATACATCTTTTAGCAATTCTTTCAGCAGAGTCAGGAATAGGAATATGTCACAATCTTCATTTGATAGTAAATGTCTTTATTTTGTCATTCTACCTGAGTAATAATTTTTGTTGATATTTCAGCACTTGGAAGATACTATATTCATTTAGCTTCTGGTCTCTCTCTCTCTCTCTTTTTTTTTTTTTT
>PVIC010056066.1:0-11034 GCA_004025085.1 Thryonomys swinderianus
AACTCAGCAATCCTCCTGTCTCTGCCTCCCGAGTGCTGGGATTACAGGCGTGAGCCACCACGCCCAGCATTATATGTGGTAACTGGGGATCGAACTCAGGTCCTTACGCTTGCGAGGCAGGCGCCAGAACCACTGAGCTAACCCTCCGGCCCTCAATGTTTATTTCTTACACCAAGGAAACACATAACAAATTACTATCAGGCAAGCTGCTGTGTTCATAAGCAGTCCATCAGATGTCTGCCATAATTTGTTTGGCTTAGAGCTGAAAAATGAAGGGTTTATTGCATATCACCATAATATTCAGCTAAAATATGAGGATTCTATTAGCAAAATGAGAAAGATGCAAGGCCTGAAATGGGTGTGTGTTTTACACTGTTTCCGTATTTAATATCTGCCTAGTATTTCTTGTAATAGATGCTGTAAAATGTATTTTATTAACTCAGATGATCCCTGAACACATTATTACTTTAAAGCCTGCCAGAAAAGAAATAAATTCCCACACTTTCATCATTGTGATGAATAAGCAATTTTGTTAACTTATCAAACGGGAAATAAAATCACTTTATTTTTTTTAGTCTTTGAAGCAGTTTAACGTTCTTTCATATGCTTATTGTTCACTATATACAAGTTAAACATTTGGTAGTGCCTCTTGTCCCACAGGGTCTGTCCTTATTGCATTAAAATTATAGGAATTAGGGCTGGAGATTTAGCTTGGTGGTTCCAGCGCCTGTCTAGCAAGCACAAGGTCCCTGTTTTGATCCCCGTTAACCACATAGAACAATAATGGGAGTGGTGACTCACTCCCACCAGGTGTCAGTACCACACAGCACAATGCCGGGTGTGGGGGCTCAGGCCTGTAATCCCAGTTTGGGAGGTAGAGGCAGGGGGATTGCTGAGTTGCAGGCCTATTTTGAACTGGCTATATAGTGAGCTCAGGGCCAGCCTGAACTATAAAGCAAGACCCTGTCTTAAAAAACAACAACAACAACAACAAACAACTTACAGGAACTAACTCACAGGCTAACTATGGGGCTTCAAGCCTTAGCTCTTCCCTTACAAACAAAATCTCACTTAGATTTTCCTGATTTCTCTAAGTAGAATGATCCTCTTCCCATTTTAGCTCCACATGACTTACTATTAAACCTCTTTCTGCCTGTGGGAAATTTCTACCTTCTCAAGTAAGTTCTTCCTGAGAGTTTCCAATATAACAACATATGTCCCTTGGCCTGATCCTTGTCCTGTGTCTTTTTCTCTTTGATTTGTTTTGCAGTGCTCACTTCAGCAGCACATATACTAAAATTGATTTGTTTTGCAGTGATAAGACACATTGCATAGTTACTTTATTTCTCTCCATAGACAGATCTCTGCACAAGAATGTAAGCTCCATGAGCTAGGAATTTTGTTATCATATTAACCATCCTTGAAAGAATAACTAGTACAAAACAGATGCTCAGTAATTATTAACTAGATAAGTGAATTTATTTATAAAGTCATATACTGTAAATCTCTGAGATACATAATTTAATATATTTAACAAATGGTTATATGATACACAATTAGGCCTTGTTTTCTTTGAGGTATTTCCCCCTATTTTATTAAATATATTTCATTTTCTCAATTTTTCTTAAGAAAAAATATATTGCTTCATATTTGACATTCTAAATTTGCCTTTTTTATATTCAAAACTCTTGTACTCAAAAAATAGCATTTAAACAACATTCTTTTCTTTCAATACTAGTCATGAATAAAAAAATGAACAGGATAGACAAATTCTACTTAAATAGAGCTATTTTAAACAGACATCCAAGACACATAATGTATAGGACATGAAAGAATCTTAGTCTAGCTCTGTTTCCCTTTCCAGATCCATCATGTTGCTGGCTAAAATTTCCATCTTCACTTGTGCACTTACTGGATTCCCAGATTTGTAACTTAATTATTTCCTTGTTACATTTACATCCAGCAAATCACCCAGTTTGCCAACTCTGTTTCCAGATCCATTCTCTCTCTCCAAGCTCATTCTTACATTAGCTCACTTCTACCTGTCCTCAGAAATAATGTGTAAACTGAATGCTTGTCAATTCATATCCTTCTGACACTCAAAATACCCAGAAAGACCACACAGAAATATGTGTCACCTAATCAGTTCTCTAACTCCTTATCATTATCAGAAAATCTCACCTATTGCCATAGCTCACAAGCCTCTTGTGAAAATACTTCGATTTTTCTTTCTCTTTGAAGCTCAGCGACACAGTGTGTATACCTCCATGTGCTCCATGGACTGTGTTTATGTTGCTCTCCTCACCAGAAATAACCTCTTCTCTACTACCCAAACCTATCTAAACACTGAATCCCTGATTCGATCTCATCACAATGATCTACGAGTGTGGTCAGACTGGTTCTAGGAGTGCTGGAATAAGCCAGGATCTGAAGTGAACCACCAGTTTGAAGTACAACAGCATTTTGGGCCCAACATTAAAGTAAGTTTCTTTCTTTCACAAAGGCTTTGTAATAGCTTCTTTGATTACTACTGGAAAACCTAAGAGGAAGCTGGCTGACTAAGGAAAACATGACTTTTAAAGTCAGACCAAATAACAGAGTAGAATATAAAGAAGTAAAATTTATATTGATAATAGTTGAGAAGTATAAAAAGTATAATAAAAAGATGGACATTATCAAAATATGCTATATTTATACATGAAAACATGCATTGAAATGCAAAATTGTATAAAGGTAGTATATAGCAATGAAACTACATTTTAAAAACTAAAGAGTTAATAACTGTTACAGTGCACTGCAGTGTCCTGCTTAGCTTGTCAAAACCCTTGTTCCTCTTTTCTCAGTACATTATTGCATGCATGCCAAGATAGCAGGTTTTTCATATCTATATCATTCATGATTTGATTAGAAAAGCAAAATCATCTGGAAGTTAAGTGGTCTGAGTGATGCTGATGCTTCTGTGTCTCTGGGTTGACTTTAAAGTCCACAGGTTAAGCAAGTGGTAAACAAAGATGGATTTGGTGTTCAGAAAGCAAGACAAATTAATTCCTGCAAAGGTCAGCTAGAAACCCAGACAAGGAACTGAACTCACACCAGACTCTCATTTTGTCTAAGCCTCCAACTTCAGACATGAATGTGTCTTGCATGAGAAACTAATGCTAAACTTACTATTAGAATTAAATATTCATTTGATCCAAAAATAGAAGAAATATGAAAAAAAGAAAATCTGTATCTGGAGGAACTGTGAATCTGGTTTCTTCCCCAGGCTAACAAGGCCAACAGCAACACATGTAAGCTGCAAAATGGCTCATTTCCTTCACTAACTTTCCATAGTTACAACTAACACAAACACTACTTCAGTCTCATCAGGAGTGGGGATGGGAATGGGCAAAAAATTAGAATCAAGATATATCATGTACAGGTACAATTTCCCAATATTCAATATGATCATAATGTATATCTAGTATGTGTCAATAAACTCAATAAAGGGAAGAAAAAAATTGGAAAAGAAAAATATGTCTTGTGATGGAAAACAACCTGGAGGTATGCAGAGAACTGAATTCCAAGAATTGAGTTCCAGTAGAAGCCGATGCAATGAAAGTATCAACCCCTAGTACTACTATAAATATATGTTTGTGTGGTCATAAATATTGATTCATTGGCTTCTCACATCCCTCTGCATTCTCCTTCTAGGTGAAATTATTCAATTTCATGGTATTGAAACTATCTGTGAAGTTATCTGTGTGTTGACAGACTCCAAATTTTGTATTATTCAAGAGATTTGCTTTCTAAAATTTACATCAATATTTAATTTCCAATTGGAAATCTACATAGAAACATAATCCAAAATTTAACTTTAGTTTATTACACCTTAACTCCACAATTTTCTCCTCTTTTGTCCTGCCTACTTTCATAACTGCTGCCTGTATCCAAGCAGAAACCTGGGAGTTCTCCTGTTTATCTTTTTCCCTAGTGAAGTCAGTCTGTTGATTTGCTCCTAGTTTTATTCAAATGTCAAAATCTGTCATTCCTCAAAAGGATCATGACAGATATTTCATACATGAAACATTCTCCTCTAGCTTAGTGGCTTTTTGCCCTGAAAGAAGACTTGAGAAGGAGTCAAGCTGCTTCTCCGCACAGCAATCCAAGACTATCATTTTCTCAATCAGATCAAGTCAAATTAATAGGATAAAGGTATTCCTTAATGAGACCAAATTTTGTGTTCTTTAGAGGAAGTGCAACAAATTTGGAACAGACATGCTTAACCTTAAATGAATGTGACAAGCTACAGCTCCCTGATCTTTATAAATGGTGAAATGAAGATTTCTTGACCAGGGGAAATGAATTTCTGCCTGTCCTTAGAATTGGCAAAACTGGCAGGGGAAAACCTTCACTAGCATCAGGCCAAAGTCTTAGCCAATGGACTTATGGTGACAGAAGTATGAAAAAAGAGATTGGGATTTGTATGACAATGAAAAATTTTGAAGGAAGGCAAACAGTTAAGATTTTAGATAGGCAGATATAAATATAGGTAGATATTCAATTTTCTGCAATGTATTCATTGTGAAAGCAAATGTACTATTTTTTTAAAAGATAAATCAGAAACTGAAACTTACAACACATGAGATTCCTAAGTAGTCTCCTACACACACACACACACACACACACACACACACAATTCCTGGTCCTCATAGGTCATAGCTTTTTGATTTCAGGATATTTAATTTTCTAAAGAATTCTTTGTCTTCTGGTCTGCCAAGACAATTCTCAGAAAGAATGCCTTTATTTTTTTAATCATTTTAGAAGTAAAAGAGTGAGGAAATTGATCGTTTAAGATATATAAATTCTTATTTTTTATTTTCTCTTCTCACAGACTCAGCTGTCAGTCAGTATGACACTTCTATTACCATATGTAGGAGTTTGTTTCCCACAACACAGGCAGTTCTTCCAGCAAATGCCAGCTGAGCATCTGGAATTAAATGATTTTTGCACTGTCTAACTGGAGCTGAAGTCAGAATCCACAGGTTTTTAAAGGCTCGATCTCTTAACTTTGCCCTAACTGCAGACATCAGTCACAACTAGTAGATCATCATTTATACTTCTGATCACCGAGGCATAAACTTTTGCACACAGTACTCATTTCCTGGGTTTAGTTAATTTGATAAAGTAGCTCAGAGAAATAAGACAAACACTTCTTGCAGCATTTTCTGTCTTATCAACAAAGGACATAATGAAAGCTATATACAAAGAGATCTGCAGCAAAGGTCTGGAAGGGCCCTGAGTACAGAAACCTCACTCCCATGAGGTTGAGGAATGAGATCTTCCTAGCACTCAAGCTCCTCACACCCTGTGGTTGCGACATTTTTTTACAAAGACAACACCATGTAGGCATGTCCTGAAATGATCTCCATTTCCAGTCTCCATTTCAATGATCTTCTCTGCAGAGAATTTGGAATAGCGAGGTGAAAGCTCCAAGTTTATGAATGAAAACCAAAGCTTGGTTTTCCTGGTGACCAGGCCTACAGTAGAGATCTCGGAAAAGTTACCTTATCAGAACCAAGATGCTTCTATCACCCAATAAATTTCAAATGATGTGGAATTTCTGTTTCAGAAACTAAGTCCGTTCCTAAGCATTACTAAAAACAAAATTTTTCTCTTAAAAAAAAGGTCTCTCTTATCAGGAAATTACAAGGGTTTTAGGTGCTCTGTGCCAGGGATCAGAAGACTAAAACAATATGTACATTTTTTATATCTTCACCATCTTTCTTCCCTATCTTTAATAAAACTACGAAAATGATATCATTAGTAACATGGGTTCCATGATGTTTTTATGAGAACAGACATTCATCAAGATTTCTAAAATAATAAAAAGAGCTATGATCTGAGAGATTTATTCTAGTTTTCTTTAATATATTTAAACATCAGAAACTTTCTTCAACCATAATGAATTTTCAATGTGAAAACTGGACACATTCATTTCCATTCAAATCATTAGACAATCTTATCGATGATTCTTGCACTGGCATAGAAAGATATAATAATATGTACACAATTTTCTGATTATGTACATTCTGATATCATATAAGGTATGAAGTTCTTTGAGATTGTTCAAAACATTCTATGCCATTGTGGTCATAGAAGCTACAAAACCTGAAAGAAATCAGGCATATTTTCAACTTCTGAATTATCTTAGAATACAATGGAACCCATTATATGATCTCAATTTTATTATGCTGTACCATATTAGAAATAAAGTACATCACCTGGTGACCTCAGACCATAAGCATTAGCCACAAAACAAACATATGTTCTGAGTACAAGCTGTTCTGTGAACAAAATGGATGCTGTTTGTATTCTTTTAGTCAGGACTCTTTCATTTCAAACTCAAAATTAAGAAGTAATAGTATGCATCATACAGGTTCTTGGTTTTTTTTCTAAATTGCCCAAGTATACTGTGTCTTAGAGATAATATTATGTGAGACACTATCATTGCTATTTGTATTTGTTGCTCATAATTTCATTTTTGCCCATTGAGTTTCAAGAAAATAAAAAACCTCAGCACACTCATTTTAAATCAAAATAGAAATAAAATAGCTACCTTATTATTTAACTCAATAATTAATTAATTAATTAATTAATTAATTTAAATACTTTTGTCCTAAAAGTGAGTTACTCTCCCAGAATGGCATTCTCTCTGAGCCACATTCACTGACTCAGATGTGACAGATTCTTTTAGTTGGTAGAAGGGAGCAGATACGTTTTAAGAACATGACACTCTGACAAGGAGATGAGGAAAATGTCAGATTAATTATTTGCAGTATGTTCTGATCTCCCAAATCAGATATTTTGTTTCATGAAGAGTGAACAGAAGAATATAAAGAGGGTAGACTTTTCCTCCCCTGTGTTTCTCATACCTGGATAATGCAATGAACACTTCCTTTGTAGGTCAAGAGAAACATTTGAGAAGAACAAGACTACAGTTCTCACTAACAACATTTCTCCCTCTTCTTAGCTATCTCTTATGCACTGACAATCTAAACATCTATTACAAGGTCCATGACCACATAAACACATCTATGTCACTTCCCCTCAATCTATTGATTACTATCTGCAATAAGAAAAAGTAACTTCTGGAATTTTATGGATTGTAAGTTATATAAAAGAAATGAAGGACAAAGAGAAGGAGGAAGAAGAGGAGAAGGGTGGGAGGGGAGGTGGAGGGGGGGGAAGGAGGAGAAACTTGGTACCTCATACACAGAGACAAGTTAACTCAATGGTATTTAAAGGTTTTTCAAAACTTTATAGTATTAAAAGAAAATAAGAAGAAGCAAAAAAATGATACAGGCAGTTGGTTACAAACAAGAAAGTTTAAATATATAGGAAGATTTTTTGAATGAAGATGCTGTTAGGACAAAATTAGTCTTTCCTTTATTTGTAAACAATATGACCTATAGTTACAGTAGTTCTTGATTATCATCTCAGTTACTGTTAAAATAGTTCTATCTAGGCTTGGATCACTTCCAGGGTTGCTTTGTTTTGTTTGTTGCACTTGTACCCTTCACCTTGTCAGGGAGGTATATGTCAAGTTGAGTGATCAGCCTTCACAGATAAATAAAGGTACAAAAGCCAGTTAATTAGAAAAAATGAATATTTAGAGGACATTGAGTAGATGTAGCCATATCTTAGGTAACATTTTGAGTAACGCTAACACAAAGCCACAAGTTAAGCTTCTTAACTTCTGAATGTACTGATTTTCTGTCTAGGAACATGATCCAACAGAAGCCAAATTATTGCCTTTTACCAATGAAACCCCATTCCACTAAAGAAAAATGAGTCTCAGCAGATGACTAAAATATTTAGCATCAATTTGAATTATTCCTAATTTTGGGATATTTTCATCATACTAAAAACATACTACTTCTCCACAAACTATTCCTCATACCTCTCGCAATTGGTCAAGAATGTTCCAAACTCTATGGTTCACCTATTCTGCACATTTCACATAAATGAAGACACCTAATAAGTGGATTTTTTTTTTTTTGAGGCAGGGTCTCACTTTGTAGTTCAGGCTGGTCTTGAGCTCACTATGTAGCCCAGGCAAGCCTCAAACTCAGCAGGCCTCCTGTCTCTGCCTCCCGAGTGCTAGGATTACAGGCTTGAGCCACCACACCCGGCACTGTGGTATGTGGTATTGATTGCTGGTGGTCCTGACTCACCATGCCCAGCATTATATGTGGTTACCTACATTGAACTCAGGACCATGCGTTTGCGAGGCAGGCACCAGAAACACTGAGCTAAATCTCTGGCTGTAATATGTGCATTTTTGTTTCTGGTTTCTTTAATCCAGTATAATATTTTTCAGACTCATTCATCTAGTGACATGTACCCATACTTCATTCCTATTTTGTGATAAGCTACTCATTGAATAGAAATGTTATAAATCATTTAACCATGAATCTTTTGATGATCCTTTGAGTTTTTTTTTCTATTTTGGGGTATTAGGAAAATATTACTATGAATATTCATATAAAAGTATGTCAGGGGCCGGAGATTTAGCTCAGTGCTTCTGGTGCCTGCCTCACAAGTGCAAGGTCCTGAGTTCGATCACTGGTAACCACATACAATGTTGAACTACAAAGCGAGACCCTGTCTCCAAAAAAAAAAAAAAAAAGAGTCGGGCATGGTTGATCACGCCTGTAATCCCAGCACTCCGGGGGCAGAGACAGGAGGATTGCTGAGTTCAAGGTTTGCCTGGGCTACACAGTGAGCTCAGGACCAGCCTGAACTACAAAGTGAGACCCTGTCTCAAAAAAAAAAAAAAAAAAAAAGAAGTGTGTCAGTTGAATATATGATTTCAAATTGAGTATGTTTTTAATTCCCTTGAAAATATTTAGGAGTGGAATTGCTACTTTTATTTTTGTCTCTTTTTTGCTGATATCACTGACCCTAACAGAGACAAGAATTGCACTTACCTTTAGATGTTTTTGGTACATGCTATTAGGTAATATCCTTAATGTTAGGAAAATTCTGAGTTACGCAGTGTTTTCACTGACTTTTTGGGAGGACATTCTTTTGGACGTCCTTACTTGGTCATTTTTCATGATACTGACTATACATATTTTTCCAATATATGCATAATTATCATTTAAAAAAAATTTTTGAGACAGGGCCTCGCTTTGTAGTTCAGGCTGGGCTTGAGCTCACTATGTAACCCAGGCAAACCTCAAACTCAGCTAACCTCCTGCCTCTGGCTCCCCAGTGCTGGGATTATAGGCGTGAGACACCATGCCTGGCATTGTGGGGTGTGGTACTGATAGCTGGTGGGTGTGAGTTAACAAAGCCAATATTTTATCATTGTATGTGGTTCTGGGATTGAACCAGGGACCTTGCACTTGCTAGGTAGGTGCTGGAACCATTGAGCTAAATCTCCAGCCCCTCCATAATTATTTTAAAATAAAAAGGGAAATGTTAGAACTTCTAGGTAAATTATTCATGAATTATTCAATAAAATAAAACACAATATCAGTCACTAAAAGTAAATATTTTAAAATGTTCCATATTGTCATTCTTCCAACAAAGAAAATTATAAACAAGAAGTATTTTGTCTCATTAAAAATTTGTATGGCAGCACAAATACATTGATTGTATTAATGACTACTATCTTATGTACATGTAGTTAATAGTGTTCTCACTATTATAAGACATGAAGTCCTCATTATGTCTTCAAAGTACATGTACATGACATTGATCTAGAGAGCAGAAATCATGGTTTTTTTTCAACTCTGGAGATGGTAGGGCATAGAGGTTTTTAAATACAAAAGGGGTTAAAACAGTATAAATACATCAATTAATGCAGCCACTGAAAGTTTATTTTGTTTTATTTCTTTATAAGAGTGCTGTCTTCAGGGCGGACTGAGGGACAAGCGGCGGGCGGACCGGACCCAGCAGCTCCAGGCCCCGCCGTGCTGTTTTCCGGCGGACTGAGGGACCAGCGGCAGGCGGACCAGACCCAGCTGCGCCAGGCCCCACCGTGCCGTGTTTCCAGTGGACTGAGGGACCAGCGGCGGGCGGACTGGATGCAGCAGCTCTGGGCCCTGCCATGCCCTGTTTTCTGGTGGACTGACCCAGCGGATGTGGCCCCGCCGTGCCTTGCTTCCAGTGGACTGAGGGAGCAGCACACGGACCGGGCTGCAGGGTGCAGTCCATTGCCAGTGGACTGCAGGCCGTCGACCAGCCCACTATATCCCGGAGCTGTGCAGTGAGAAGTCAGACATAGAGGTAACTCATAAGCTCAAAGTATCCAATATAGAATCTAACAAACCTTTTTATCTTATTTACTGTGTTTAATACTGATATTGGCATTTATTATATTATGCTAACAAACATGATGTGATTGTTCTGCTCAAACACCTATCATGATGTGTCAGGAGTGAGAACTCTCAAGGGTTATTACAAATTCAAGGAGGACCCCCCAGGAAAGTGCTGCTTCCAAAGGACACCAGATAATAGAAAGAGACCTTCAACAAACATTGCCCTGTCATCAGACAAAGAAGAGCATTAAAAACAATGAAAGAGCAGAAATGGGAAAATACACAAAAAAACAGACACAAAGATCACCACCACAGGGAAATTCAGAGAAAAGGGAAATAGGGCAAACTGAAACTCAAACACCAGGACTCTTTGAGATGGTAACTAAGGCAGATGTAGAAAATTGGAAAGCAGAACTCATCTGTGAGATCAAAACAGAGATACTGTCCTCAGTGAAAGACTTCATTAAAGAAGAGATCAGTGAGATGATTGAATCCAAGTTAGCAGAAGCAATGGAACCTTTTAAGCAGCTTCAAGCAGAACTCCAGGGAATGATGAAGGAGAATGAAAGCTTGTGCAGCAGGATGAATGAAGCAGAGAACCGAATCTCAGACCTAGAGGACAGCATAGCAGCCAGCGAGCAGGAAAGGTATAATCTATGGAAAAGAGCAAGGGATCATGAGAAATCACTTCAACAGCTTCTAGATGACTCAAAGATAAATAACA
>PVIC010056067.1:0-11045 GCA_004025085.1 Thryonomys swinderianus
CTCCTCCTCCTCCTCCTCCTCCTCCTCCGCTCACTACGTAGCCCAAGCAAGCCTCGAATTCAGCAATTCTCCTGTCTTTGCCTCCTGAGTGTTGGGATTACAGGCGTGAGCCACCATGCCCAGCACTGTGGTATGTGGTTGATTGCTGGTGGGAGTGAGTCACCACGCCCAGCATTGTATGTGGTTACTGGGATCAAACTCAGGACCTTGCACTTGCGAGGCAGGCGATGGAACCATTGAGCTAAATCTCTGGCCCTATTATTCTTCTTTTTAAAAAATGTATTACCACTTCCATTATGACCTCTTCCTGACCTGGAGTCATTTATAACTGCATTGCTTAACTTCAAAATAGAAGACTATCTTCTTATTTTTTATTTATTTATAAACCAACATTGATGAGTGTTTAGCAGGCATTTGAGAATAATGTGTATGGTGATTAAGGAGGGATGCTAACTTGACTGCCTTTGGGGTCTATTCAGGCGATTTGTAGAGCACAGATCTGAGCATGTCCAGTGGGTGATGACAGCCTAGCTCTGGAAATAATCTCTGGTACTTCAGTCCCACCTCTCTGGTTCTGTCCCTTGTGCTCTGTGCTGTTTGATCACCATGAACTAAACAGTTTCGCTCCACTATTTCCTTCTGCCATGATGCTCCTGTCTGTTTAATCATATCACAATGTATACATGTATTGAAACTGTAATAGCCGTGTATCATTAGTAAAATGCTCCTTAGGTGAGGCACACATACATTGGGTCCTTGTGAAGAATTTGCTTCTTAAGTGCAGGGACTCGAATATATTCGCTGTTTTTTCTTGAAGTAGCAGAGTATCTGGCACACAGTAGCTCCTCAATAATCATGTAAACTGTGGAGAATAAAAAACTATTGATGTTTTACCTGTACTTTATAAGGTCACCTCAATTCATTTTCCAAAGACAATCATTCTTGTAAGTTTGTAATCATTTTTCTTTTCCCTTTCTTTCCTTCTCCCTTTCTCCTTCTCTCTCTCTCTCTCTCTCTCTCTCTCTCTCTCTCTCTCTCTCTCTCTCTCTCTCTCTCTCTCTCTTTCTTCTTTTTCTTTTCATTTTTTTTTTTTTTGCAGTACCAGGGATCGAATTCAGGCCCTTGTGTGTCCAAGGTTGGCGCGGTCCCATTTGAGCTAAATCCTCAGTCCCTTGTACTCATTTTTCTTTTAAAACGTTTTTCTTAATTTGTTTCATGATATTACATTCATTGGAATCCCAAAACAAAATTGCTTTGTTAATATTAGGGTATATTTTTGTTTTCTTCTCACTAGATTTGATATATATTCAATATTTTACTAGTAACTATTATTGGACAATTTACACCTATTAGGTGACTTATATTCTTATTTAATCTGGTAAACTGCTAGTCTTAGTTTACCAAGAATTTTTTAGAGCAAAACTGGATGTTGTATATACCAATTGACTCATGCAAACTAAGGCCCTTTTATCATTTTCAGTTCTTACCATGGTAATCCATGAGGAAAAAAAAAATCTATTATTAGGAAAGGCATTAGAGGGAAAGGCGATACCCGTGTGTGTAGGGCCCTTCAGCCTTTTATTTTGGCTCATGGTAGAATTAGTTTTGCAGCACTTTGACTCAAGGAACCTGTGCAAAAATAAGTCAAATATAAATGAAATTCTAATGAAGAAGCACAGTATATGTCAAAATTGGGAGCAGAACTCAGTAAGAGCACTTGCCTAGTGTGAGCCCAGCCCAGCGGTTTTAATCCCTAGAATCAGATAAAACAAACAAGCTAAAAACTATGTATCAGACCAAGATCCTGTACCTCATCACCATTATTTATCAAATAATTGGTGCTAGTATTTATGAGATGCAGTAGCCCTGGACAACGTGAGCTGCCAATTACTTCTGAGGAGCTCCATGGCTGGCACTGTCTATTGGAGCTGTACAGTTTACAGCTTTTCTGGAGTTATTTGAATATGATTGACTTAAATGTGGAACTATTTTGGAGCTTTGGAGCCATAAGAAGGGGGGGCCTCCACTTTGCTTATGCTGTGCCTGCTACACTCTTACCAACATTGTTTTACATTTATAATTAAACCCAGGAAAATTTGATATTATGTGATTTGTATTGTATTCTAGGAGTTTGTGAATTTGAGCCACACTTCATCCCTGAGGGTTGAACAAAGAAAGCTAAAAGAATACCACTAATTCTGGAGTGAGTCATACATGGACATGACCTATTATTTTCAGAATATACTATTAACTCTACTGTAACTCATTGAATTGGAATTTTCTGCTTCTTAGGAGCAGTGGTTAAGGATTAGTTATCCATACAAGAATTATTTGGAAATTTTTTTTCTCCTTAAAGAAAGTTTTTCTGTCACAATATATTTTACTGGTTTCCATTTTGAAATCTAAGAACAGTAGACAGATGTACTTGCGGGACATAAACCTTACACAATCTGAGGGGTTCCTTAAGGAAAGGATCCAAAATTCTGATAAAATTTGGTGCTCAAATCAATAATGATTTTGAATGGTAAAAACATTAGCAAGAAATTGTAATTCCCAAACCTAATAAATCAATCACAAAATCCAGAAAAGTTGTTTGACTATTAATCATTACCATTCCTATGACAAAATTGGCTTATGCTTTTGGTAGGGTCAGTCCATGGTTTTCTGGCTGCAAAACAGAAACTGGTGGATGGAAGACAAGGCAAAAGGAAGCTAAACCCATGGTGACCAAAAAGCAGAGAAAGAGAAGAGGAGCCAGGGACAAAAATTCACTTTTCCAGGTCACAGCCTCTTTGACCCATTTCCTCTAACCAGGGCTTACCTCCCCATGTTCAGGTATGAATTCATCTATGGGTCTCTCTGTTGGTGAGTACAGAATCATACAATTCAATCACCTTCCCAAAGCCTCACTTCTGAACATGTTTTCCTAAAATTTTTACCTGCATGTTTTTAAGGCAAAACATTATGTTATGATCTATAAAATTAGTAAAAATGTAATTCAATTTGTGAGATGTATACTACTTTACACACAGATATGGTGGATATCTGTGGTATTAATGGACGTTTGGGCCCCAAAATATGGGGTGTTTTCATGAATTAAAATTGGTATTATATATATAATATAAAATAAAGGGTATGATATGTTTACAATTCTATCCACCATGGTATTAAGAAACTCTGTAGTAGACTCAACTTTCCTTTGCCTATGTGAGTACAAACCAATCATGTAAAATGTTACATACTTGCAAGCTCAAACATTTTTCCAGTCTGACTTTTATGTCCATATATTTCAAAATTAGACTGTATTCACATTTCAATAGTTTGGGAGCTTGACTACATAAGGAATTTTTAAATGAATTTTCACCTTAGTCTTTAGTTGCTGGATGAGAAAGTACAATAAGCTATAGGCATATCTCTGAATTAACTCTATAAACATAGCTATCGAAATTGTTTTTACCTCCAAACAACATAAATATATATCACTATACCCAAACCATATATGTCTTCAAATCAACTTTCTCTCTCTTGTGTCTTGTTGATGAACCTTCAGTGTACACCAAGCAGAAAGTTGTGATGTTAGAAAAATCAAAGTGGAAGGGACAGGGGTTCAATGTTTGCAGCTAAAAAGTCTCAATTGTTCCATTTCATGAAGACATATGATCCTTGAGTCAGAATTCTAACACCTATCCTACAGTTTTGAACATGTGTTTGGAGCGGCTGATTCTTGCTTTTACTGGCTTTTTGAAGTATCTGCCTTTGTTGATAGCCATTCTGAGAAATATACAAATAACAAATACCTTAATATAGCTATTTAAAAATTAAATGAACAGGAATTCAACTCACTTCAAAATTATCATTGATGATAGCAGTTTGGGTTATAAAAGTGAAAGTGAATAAACTCCATTATGTCAGAATGTATAATTTCTTTCCTTTTTTTTGAAACATGGTCTCGCTTTGTAATTCAGGCTGGCCCTGAGCTCACTATGTAGCCCAGGCAAGCCTCCAACTCAGCAGTTCTTCTGCCTCTGCTTCCTGAGTGCTGGGATTACAGGTGTAAGCCACCATGCCCAGCTATAATTTCTTACATAATGATTCATGTTTCTTTTTCTAATGTCTTATGAAGAAAACAGATTTTGGACAATTTACTTCCAATGAAAAGTTCTCCTTAGTTTATTTACTGAAACTTAAACCTCTTTTTGCCCCTCAAAGTTTATAATAGTGCAAAGGACTTGCTAGTATTTTCTAAATATAAATACTCACAATTATGATAGATGATAGAGTCTATGAAAGACTTTTAAAATGCCAAATCCTTTATCACAAAACATCGATTTGTTAAACAATGTTGATTTGAGATTTTTTTTTGCATTCCAAATTTGTCTTGTTTGATTTCATGTTTTGTTTTTTCTTCTGCTAAGCCAATTTGCCAATTTTTCTTATGTTAACTTTTTTAAAAATTGAATCCCTTATTGGCACAATTTATATACATCTCCCAATCACACATAACATTGGGGAATTTGTACCAATATATGACACAAGTCAATTTTCTTTTTTACCCATATCCTCAACCCACCCACCCCCTATATACATGCTCTTTTATTTTCTTTCAGAATCATATTTATTCCTTCCCCCTCATTACATTCCCATACCAAATTTCCTTTGGAAATTTCCCATTCTGCAAAATCTGTCCTACTTTCTAGAGCTCATTTGCATCTACAGGTGCTCATATCAAAGAGAAGATCTGGTATTTGCCTATCTGTGATCTATTTATTTCACTTATTAGTGTGTCCTCCAGGTGTATCCATTTGCACAAAAATGAATCAGTCTTGTCATTCTTTATGGCAGAATAATACTCCATTTTATAAAAAAAACACATCTTCTTTATCCACTCTCCAATTGATGGGCATTTGGTTTGTTTCCACGATTGAGCTATCACGAACTGAGCTGCTATGAACAAGGGTGTACATCTGTCTTTCCAATGTGATTTTTTTTTTTTTGAGACAGGGTCTCGCTTTGTAGTTCAGGCTGGCCCTGAGCTTGCTATGTAGCCCAGGCAAGCCTCGAGCTCAGCAATCCTCCTGCCTCTGCCTCCCGAGAGCTGGGATTACAGGCGTGAGCCACCACGCCCAGCACTGTGGTATGTGGTATTGATGGCTGGTGGGTGTGAGTCTCCACGCCCAGCATTGTATGTGGTTTCTGGGGATCGAACTCAGGATCTTGCGCTTGCGAGGCAGGTGCCAGAACCACTGAGCTGATCCCTGGCCCTTTCCAATGTGATTTTTAAAAATACTTTTGGGTATATTCCTAGCAGGGGGATAGCAGGGTCAAATGGGACCCCTAGTCCTAGTTTTCTGAGAAATCCCCACACAGATCTCCACAATGGTTGTACAAGTCTGCAATCCCACCAACAGTGGAGAAGGGTTCCTTTCTCCCCACAGCCTCGCCAGTGTTTATTGTTGGTTGATTTTGTAATAGGGGCTGTTCTTTGTGGAGTGAGATGAAATCTCAGTGTTGTTTTTATTTGTATCTCTCAAATGACCAGTGATGTTGAACATTTCTTCATATGCTTCTTGGCTGCTTTGACTTCTGCCTGTGAGAAGTGTCTGTTCATTTCAGATTTGAGATTTTAAATTGAGTATTTTCTTAACAACCTATGGAAGATTGCTCTCATCAAGTACAGTCTGCTATTAATATTTTGAGTATTTTATGATTTATTTTCCTGATCTCTGTCTCTCGTCTGCTCCTGTCTCTCTCCTTATAACTAGTATTGAACCAAAAACTTCTACAAGACTGTATTTCTTGGCTCAGATGTGACCAAGAAATGGCTTCATTATGGTTTTGAGTTGGGAGTCAATCCCCATAAAATAGATCTCAAGGTGGTCTCAAGACTGCAGGTTCAAGAAAAGGTTTGCCACTCAGACTAAAAGAATCAGTTTTCTGTGGGCACATTTATGTGACCAAGGAGGGAAGCACTAGATTTCATTAGCCAGTTGTTAGACCATACCATTTGAAAGGACTATTATTCTTCTATCTTTTTGAGTACTGTTTGATCAGTGTGTTAAACACTTTTACTTTTGCCAGGAAAGACTAGTGGATTTCATTCCCTCTCAGATGGGTGGAGCCAGATGCCTACTGTTGTGGTTTTGCTTCAAACGTTCTTGTCTGCTATAAGGACAAATATCATACACGGGTTGCATTAAAGGGACACTCTTTTATTTTATTGTAACAAAATGCCCTAAAGTGAATTTCTAATTAAGTAAATTAGTAGAGTACTTATTTTATACATATGGGCTATCTGAAAGATAAATTATAGACAATAATCAGAGCTATCTCTAGAAATACATTACTAGTTCTTTAGAAAAGTGGATTAAAAATTCCAAATGTTAATTGTAATCTTTTTTTTTTTCAGAAATGTCAAACAGATCACCATGACATTGTAATTTACTCGGATTTTTTTTTTACCAAGTTCTGAGAATATCGAATTCTTTAAGCAGTTAGAGCTAACTTTCCTGTTGATTCATCAGCTCTCTAATTGTTTTTTCTCTGAAGTCAACAATTATATTCCCTTTGTATCAATACATGTTAGCAATAAAAAACTATCTAAAAATAAAACTTATGGGGGAATCTGAGTATATCAAACATATACTGTAATTTTCCATTTAAATTCCTATTATATTTTCTTACCACAAGAATCATATAGTGAAAAACTGAAAAGGGTCCAATATAAACAAAAATTTGAAATTAAAAGTACAAATGATAAAAAGGCCAACAGTAAATTTTGTCATTACAAAATTTATATTTTATTTCTATGAAATATAACAATATATAGAAATACTTAATAATAACTATAACAGGAGAAATTTTTGTTTTTGTTATGTATTTTGGCTTGTAACATGTAAGTTCCTTGAGAAAAACTTATCTGTTGCTTCATTTATGCATTTTTGCACTTATAATAGGTGCTGGAATACAAATATTTTGTACATTAATTTTTTTGGTATATGTTGATATCAAGACAAAGTAATAGTAATAACAAAACCAACCACTACTAATTTTAAGGAATCTCTTGCTAGGTGGAATTTTAAGTGCTTTTCAGATATTATCTCATTTAATCCTTATAATAACAATGTAGGTTCTACAGTGAAGGGAGATATTTGGTAAAATTTCCAAAGTTTCAGAAACAGTTTGTATCAGAACTGAATTTAAAACTTGTGTAGCATGACTCCAGAGAGATTTGGTGTTGATTATCATCACAGGGTAGTTCCTGACTTCTAACAATTTGATTTTCAATTTTTCTTTTCACTTGGTTATGTAGGTGCAATAGTGAGTGATCTTTACTCAGCATACTGTTTTTTTTTAAACTAGTATATTCAGCACATTGAATCCATTAAATGAATTTTTTATTTAAATCTTTATTGGTACATTATATACACACACCATGCTCACACACAATATTGAGAATTTGCACCAGCATATGACACTATTTAATTCTTATCTTTTCCCATTTCCCCACCCACACTACAACCCCCTGACCCTATATACATAAGCTTTGTTTCCCTTTTTTAATTATCATCATATTTTCTTCTTACTCCTGTGACTTATCTGTATACCCCATTTCCCTTTGAATAGTTTCTATTTCACAGTATCTATCATATATTCTAGAGGACATTTATATTTTGAGTTTCTCATACCATAGAAAAGATATGATATATACATATCTGTGACCTATTTATTTCACTTATGAGTATGCTCTGAGGGTATGTCAATTTGAGTACAAATGACTCAAATTTAGCATTCTTTATGGGAGGGTAATACTCCATTTTATAGAAAAACCATGTCCTCTTTATCCAGTCTCCAGTTGATGGGCATTTCCATTATTTTCCAGATTTACCTATCATGAACTGAACTGCTATGAATGTGGTGCACATATACTGTTGTGATATGAATCTCTTAATTCTTTTATATTTTTAACATATGATGTGTATATTGACATATAACCTTCTGTAAGCCAAGAACTGAGTACACTATATTGCTGCCTAAATGAGCTAAACTTAAAATAATTAAAATTAAAAAATATTTTAAAATAATGAGATACTTTTACACATACTATTTCAAAACCATGAAATCAGATTCTCTCTCACGTTAGCCAAATTTCAAGCTCTCTATATCTACAGAGTAGTATTCACTACCATTGACAGCAAATAAATGGACAACTTCTATTTCAAGAGAAAACTCTACAGAAGAATGCTGATGTAGAACAGAGATTAGCAATCATGTTTTATAAAATTACCAGGTAGTTTTCAGTCTCTGTGTTCAGATTGATCTCTTGCAACCAAATCAACACTGTCATTGTAATACTTTAGCAACCTCAGGATGTCGATTCAATTGTGTCATATATTGGTACAAATCCCCAATACTGATTATGATCAGAATGTGTATATACAAGTATAATAAAGATACAAATTAAAAAGAAAGAGTAGGGCTGTATACCAATATTTTGTTTATAGTCAATGTAATTTGTACATGTCTTAAATGTTATTTTTCTCTACCATTAAAAGTCTAAACTATATTTTTAGTATAGCAAGCTCAATTTTTTTTTTTTTGAGACAGAGTCTTGCTTTGTAGTTCAGGCTGGCCCTGAGCTCACTATGTAGCCCAGGCAAGCCTCGAACTCAGCAATCCTCCTGTCTCTGCCTCCCGAGTTCTGGGATGACAGGCGCAAGCCACCACGCCCGGCACTGTGGTATGTGGAGCTGATAGCTGGTTGATTGTTGGTGGGTGTGAGTCACCACGCCCACCATTGTATGTGGTTATCTGGATTGAACTCAGGACCTTGCGCTTGTAAGGCAGGCGCGGGAACCACTGAGCTAAATCTCTGGCCCTAAGCTCAGTATTTTTGATACCTGACCCCAAGTTTATCCAACATCTCACTTCTAAAATGCTGTGATTTTATGCTCTATACAAATTTCAACAAAAATTTTCATCTGATTTGAAGGGTAAAGAAGATTATTTTTAAGATTCATCCTCACATATATTTTAGATATATTATTTTTAAAAAGTGAGGTTAAAATTTTGTTTATTTTTTTCTTTAAAGTTGTGGATATTTATGATGTTCTATGTGATTTAAACACCATGCAGTTCTCAATTTAGGCTGACCTTATCTATTGTCTCAAACATTTTTTGTTGAAATATTCTAAACCTTTTTCTTGTAGTTATTTAAAAATAAATAGTAAATTATTGTTATCTTTAGACAACTTACTTTGTAGTAGACCAAAACTGATTTCTGTTATATAACCATAATTTAGTATTTTTGAGCCCTACATGATTATTTGTCAATTATTAAAGGGAAGTAGAGTTAATATTCTGAAGATGTAGCTTTCTCCCCAGTTCGTTTCTCTTCAGATTAAAACCTATGTCTTTTGACTTCAGAATATAGCAAATTCTTTGGTCATAAATAGAAACTTTCCTTCTTCTTCTGGAACTAGTGAGCTCATAAGTTTAAACATTAGAAATACATAGGTTTGGTTCTATACAATCTTTCATATTTCATAGTTATATAGCAAAGGTTGTTCAAAACATTATCATAATAAATATTTTATAAAATTATAAAATAGTAAATGTGAAAAAGTAAAGATTAGGTGGCTCAGTCCTGGTGGCATTATGTCCTATCTGAAAGTTGGGGACATATAAGGTTTTCCTGCTGCCTTTTTTAATAATAAATCTAAGAAAAAAAAATAATAAATCTAAGAATAAAATCTTATGCTAATTTACATAAAATATTTCTAGTCATTTAATTTGCAAAACTAAATGAATATTTACTAGTTGTGGTGCATCTTGTGTTTTATCCCAATTGGTACCTCATCTCAGAGCGTGTATGGAAAAACTTGTTTCTATTCACTCTAATGAAAATTTGGGATGTAATCTTTTTAATCAGCCACCTAAAAATATGATCCATGAATTTAAACCAATGGTTTTCTTTTTATTTTCTAGAGCTGAAGATCAAATCTAGGGACTTAGAATGATAGGCAATAGGCAGACATTCTGTCACTGAATACCCAAATCACTCAGGCCAGTGGTTTTCAGTGTGAGGGCCAGGACCTGTCTCAGACCACAATTAGTGGAGAGCTGAGGTGATCAGTGGGTGTCAAGAAGTACTTGTAAGGGATATTGCTTCATTCTTTTTTTTTTTTTTTTTTTTTTGCTTTTTGGAGACAGGGTCTCACTTTGTAGTTCAGGCTGGCCCTGAGCTCACTATGGTGCCCAGGCAAGCCGCCGCGAACTCAGCAATCCTCCTGTCTCTGCCTCTTCATTCTTTTATGGTATCAAAATTGGATTCTCAACTATGTTGACCATCCTTAAGCAGAATGCACTGGACAGCACATATTACAAGAGATCTCTATGTATATACATTACTTGTCAGTTAACAAGGCAGATGCATCCTGAAAAGTATTTTATTAGGCAGTATCATCCTTGTGTCAGTGGCAGCGAGAAAACTGACACAAATCAAGAAAGCAATGAGTGACTAGGCCATAGAGTCTTGACCCACCATCATCATTTATATGAGCTGTCCTGGATCCAAATACTGTTGTTGATGGCATATGAGTGGAACTGGGAAAGTAACATGATGAAATGCAATAGAGACTAATTAAGAGATGCTGCAGTCTGGCTCTGGGCCTTGTAGAAGCAAAAGCATTGTTAGAGCCTAAGTTTTGTCAAGCCAAAAGAAAAGAACTCCAACAATACAAATCTAAACATTTTGACTATGACTTTGAATTAAGAATTGATTTAAAATATATATTATACATGGGGCCAGAGGGTTAGCTCAGTGGTTCCGGCGCCTGCCTTGCAAGCACAAGGACCTGAGTTCGATCCCCGGTTACCACATATAATGCTGGGCGTGGTGGCTCACGCCTGTAATCCCAGCACTCGGGAGGCAGGGACAGGAGGATTGCTGAGTTCGCGGTGGCTTGCCTGGGCACCATAGTGAGCTCAGGGCCAGCCTGAACTACAAAGTGAGACCCTGTCTCCAAAAAGCAAAAAAAAAAAAAAAA